>JAOBYE010729241.1:0-24604 GCA_025403585.1 Parazoanthus swiftii | reverse complement strand
TCTCAAAAGAATATTTGTGATAAAATAGACTTTCATATCGCGCGACAAACTTGGTGATGTAAACAACCCTTATGCATGCTAGTCTAAACGTGGGTTACCAAGGCAAAAGTGGCCCCGGTAAAATTCACGCAGTGATTCTCGTTATCATTATCATTATTATTATGTACAGGTACGTGCCCATTTAGATACATTCTCTATGCCATACAAAAGTGTAAAAAAGGTTCGACTGTAAAACGCTGTATTTGCATCTGAAAACAAGATAGCCTTTACATGATGTCATAAACCAGGCTCTTCATTTGTCAGATAAGAACAAGCCCATAGACTCAGATACTGAAGATCATAGAAAAAGTCTTGTTAGCACTTCCCACCGTTTCCGTAATCCACAACAACAAAAACAAAGTGACTACAAACATAACTTCGGTTTACGCAGTCTACAACGTGCACATAATTATATATATACATAGAAACACACTCCGTTAAGTTACATAAAACTAATGTGAGATGGAATGTAATATTTAGTTGATGGAAAATGCACATTACCTAATAAACAAACGTGAATCGTATTGCTAAACTATAAAAACATTATAGCAGGTTTTCCTGGCTACATTACCGTGAGAAACAAGACTTAGTTTGTATTTCTACTTTTCCCAAAAAATGAACGAGGAAATTTAAGATGCACCAGTAAGAAAGACCAAAAGTTCATATATCTGATGGTTTTTGTAACTGGAAAGAAACTCCGAGTAAAAGGAAAAAAAATGAAAGTTCCGATTGACACAATACGTTAGTTGACTATGTAGTTCATATTCCAATGAGTAACGGCGATGTGAAAGAAATGACTTGAAGACCGGAGCAAAAAAACGCGTCAATTAAATCGCTATTACTTAGTTAAAATTATATAGTAGTCTTGCAGTATCTGTGCCGGCAAGGGCAAGCAATACAAGGAGACGCTGAAAAGGAATTTAACCTCTACCAGAAACAAAACTGCGAGACAAGATGATCCAGCAATGATTAAATTGATTGAGAAAAAAGGCGGAGGGAAATACATATTAAGCCATGGCATTCTATGAAAGTAGGTATTTCAATTGAATTATTACTTTCCATTATTTTGATAGCCAACCGAACAAAAGCTGTATGTGGCCGAGGCTATTAAACATCTGGCAAGCACGGGTGAAGAGTCCCTTCGAATCTATTCACATCGTGGCTTTTACCTGAAGGACGCTCCGAGCTCAGTCCAATGTCATGACAAGGGGTGCCAGGAGGTGTTTGGCATTTGAGCATCAGCAACACCAACGGAGAGAGAAGCACAAAGTGTGGAGAAGACATACTGCTCCTGCAGCAGATTTGACGTGAGAAATGTAGTGCCATCGAATGCATTAAGAATTAAGTACAGGACATAAGATGCCCTTTACCAACACCGTAAATCGCACTCCTACCCACATAGGTATAGTTATTTAAAACTTGTTCTTGCATTTTAATTTAACTAATAAAATTTTCCGAGGTTTTCGCACTAGAACATTTAACACGAGCCATCATGAGCTATTTAAAAATTACTACGGGCGTGACAAAATATAGCCCACAAGAAGCACTATTTCTACAGGGTGTAGAACACCTCATAGACACCACTGGATCGAAAACACCTGCCAATGTGCAATGTGAGTTATAAAAAAACTACCGGTAAGACATGATATTAAGTATTATTAGATAATTCAGTAGTTAATGCATAATTTAGGAAAACTCAAAAATATCAATACTAAGCCCTGCATAGATCAGTTTCGCTCCAATGCCATATCTAAAAATGCTCAATTTCAGGGGGATAAGGGGTTACGGTGGGGAGCCTTATGAATGTACAATCTTATTTCAATTACCATATTTGTATAAAAAGGACATTCATACATGTATGTTAGGCTACAACATGTTACCAATTAAATTAACATAAACAAGTAGTATCAATTATAATATTGTTCGATATAATTCTTAATTGAAATCCAAGTATCAGTTAAATCCCGGTGATTGGATAACGTGAATCAAACTGTAGCCTGAAACGTTGACATTTATAATCTTGACAAATACTTTGAGATTACCGCTGGCATTGTCGATGCGGTTACTTATCACCTGATGTGAATGTACATGTACATTCCGTGCTAGGACGGAGTACTTCCATTATGTAATAATCCCAATGAGTAGGCATTTCAATTAATTTGTTCAGTTCCATTATTTTGATAGCCAATCGAACGAAAGTTGGATGTGGCCGAGGCCATAAAAGACCTGACAATCAAAGGTGAAGAGTCCCTTCGGCTCTATTCCCATCGTGATTTGAAGGAGACGCCAAGTTCAGTCAAGTGTTACTACGAGGGGTGCCAGGTGGTGTGCTATTCTGCATCTGAGTACAAGCAACACCGACGACAAGAGAAACACGACATATGGAGCAGGTATATACTACAACTGCTGCAGATTTAACGTGGGAATGCATTGCCCCGACTGCAGCAAAAAGTACAGGACACACGACGCCAGCATTTCAAATCACACTCCTGCCCACATAGCCATAGGTATATATAGTTATTTACAAAACTGCGAGACAAGGTGATCCAGCAATGACTGAATTGATTGAGAAAAAAGGCGAAGGGAATTACGTAAGCCATGAATTAGACGTTTAACTGAATCATTACTTCCCGTTATTTTGATAGCCAACCGAACAAAAGCTGTATGTTGCCGAGGCTATTAAACAACTGGCAAGCACGGGTGAGAAGTCCCTTTGACTCTATTCACATCGTAACTTTTACCAATGTCATTACATTCACACATTACATTTTATATTAAATAATAAAACTTTGTGAGATTTTCACATCGGAACAAATGAATTAAATGTTTAAAACCTCGAGCTTTATTGTTTTAAAACTTCCGCCTCCTACACCAAAAAGCAATAGAATGAGTTTGCATTTTGCGTGTTGCATTGCTGTTCATGTTATTTGACGCTTGAGTTGGCTCAGTGGAAACTAAAATATCAATTTTTACGGCACGTGTATTCAGTTACTTTTAGTCTCATATGAAGAAACATTTTAGCTCACAAAACAAGGCCTTGTGATTATCGTAGCAAATTAGGATAATCGGGATATTCTTTAGAACTCAGTTGCCCAACGTGCTCTTGAAAGTAGCCTCGTGTTCTTTATTGGTAAGCGCGAGTATCTATAGCTAAATAAATGGTTTTCCAAAGTCTCAGCACTTCATAGACCAGGTTATCATACATACACTGGGCAATCAAAAGTGAAACCACTGGGTTATCAATTTTCATATTTCAAAACGGTGAAGAGGTTAAACTCAGGGTGAAAGGCTTGATATTTTTCACAAGTTCGCCGCCATTCTCTACTTGAACTCGTATAATGTCACTTTTGGCGATGACGTTTATAAGCGCTGATTTCAATAACATTCAAATGAAAATGTATTGCTATTTACTATTTCCACTTTTCTTAAGATAGATTGAACCACCATTTGCAGTTCTTGCGACCTGTTAGTAAAAAGCTTTGTTAAAAAACGCGTTTGTATTAAATGGTTAAATGATATTTATTTCTCTCGAGTAGCAGAACGCATTGTCGTAGACGATCGCACAGATGTGCTGGATGACTGTGAATCCCTACTGACGACAGTTGAAGAGATAAATGTGAAAAATGGTAATGCGTATATGATTTCTATTTGCTGGTAAGAATCATATACTTCGTCTGAGGCTCGTTAACTTCAAGACGTTCTAAGATTGTCGATTTTATATCAGTATATGTTTAGAATAACTGCCGTACTTTAACAAAAAGTTTGAAAAAAAAACAATATCGCGCAATCGTGTTACACGGGTCAACTTGCAACGATTCTCGCGGATGGTGATATCATCTTTATAACAATTTGTGCTCCGCGGCCAATGGTGTTGCGCAGAAATCGTAGTTTCCGTTACCATGTTTGCTTTACGGGAATCACGGAGATCGAAAAGTAAGCGCAGGCAACGAAGCCTGTGACAGAATTACAGTAAGTTTTGGCACTGTAAAGTTTTTATTATTTTTATTATTAATCAAAATCATGAGCCATAGTCACGAGGGGATGCAATATGTGGAAAGACGCATTTTGATTCAAGTTATTTTTTTTAAGTTTCTTCCTTCGTAACGTTTCTAAGAGTAAAAGCAAGCTGATTTCAAATGAAAATGACTTGCTATTTACTACTTGGGTTATCAATTATTATTTTTCAAATCTGTAAAAAATATGATGGAGTCAATCGGGTTTAATTTCTACCAAATAAAATGAAAAAATTCCGTCTAGAACAGCAAAATTTATTTCATGATATCAAACGTTGTCTCCGTTACTAGAGGTATCAAAATTAAAACATAAAAAAACTAAAGTAACTGTTTTATTTACATTTTTAATTTTGCAGTCAACCCAACTTCAGCACCAGCTGATGAAGTTCAGGGTAAGTTAACTCTTCTTATTTTAACTTTAATCACCATTGAAATGTGGACAAATATAACTAGGTAAGCTTTTTATTTTTGCTTATTTACAACAGTTGCTGCATACTGGGCTGTTTTTTTAACCATTCCCTGTACAAACAGGAGTGCCACGTCTGCCACTGAGTTCCACGATACACTACCACTGACTAGCGACGACTGGGGCTCGGCGGACAACCGCCTCACTCGATTCATGCGAGCCGGTCTTCCGCCAACAAAGGCCTTGGAGAGACAAGCCGACAAAATGTATCTCGCTGGTGTCAGCGACAGCTCGGTGGGTAGGCTAATACAACCATAACCGAATCACAACGTAGGTGATCGAGGAAAAAAATTAAGATTCAATTCGAAAACGTGATTGATTTTTAGTTATGAAATCTTTATTTTAGTCACTAACAAACTGTTTGTCTTTGCTTTTAGTTATACAGAATGCTCAGAGCAAGGAAAATGTATGTGGAATGGCACGTGAAAGCCTATCCACTCTGCCCATTTCATCCACCAAAATGAAGGCGTTCGTGATCTGCCTCGCAGAGGCAGGTTACAAGACTGGAACCGTAAAAACAGATTTCGTGGATGGTCTCTGTCGATGGGTATGCCATATTATTTACATTCTGGTGTATCGTCTGAATTGCAAGCGGCTTTAAACACTTAACAATAATCTCAAAAAGGTGTTTGGATTTATCCAATAAATACTATAAGTTATTACATTTCAAACTATTTATCGGGATAGAAATTCGTACAGCATTTGATAATTAAAGTAAAATTAATTAAGTTAAATTAAATTCAGCAGGGAAAACAATCTAAAGCTTCGATTTAAAAAATAATCAGTTAAATGTTCATTTTGACTATCTAACTGCTAATGTACATTTAACTGAAACGATGTCGGTTAGCAACAAAATTGCGTTCTAACTAAATAATAATTTTGTTTCAGCGGAGTTTTTATCATGACTGACATGCCTCAATACCATTTTAAAATCTTTCTCACAGCACCTTGCAAATGGCCTCAGAACCCCACGGGATTCCGATAAAGGCTTGACCAGGTCTATAATGGGATTTATGAAGACCACTGTGGGGACCACAGAGTACAGCCCTAAGGAGGCACTGTTCCTACAGGATGTGGAACACATCCTGGACGTTATAGGATTGGCAACTCCTGCGGATGTACCGTGTGAGTTTTTTTAAAAACTTAAAGTTACATGGGTTAAAATTCGTTTTAAAATTTAATTTACACAAGGAAACAATGATGTAGTTGGTTCTTGAATAGCTAATGTATAAGTTTTAGTTGTTACTAGCTTGTACTGTATATGGCAACACTTCTGGTGTTCGTAAAGGCTGTTAATCACCACATAATTTGTACATATAAGATTATTAATTTTCTTTAAACTGGAACAAGTAAACGTAATTTTTTAAATGATTTCAAAAGGTTCCAAAAGGTTGAGCAAGCTAGCCTATTTTTTTTTCAAAAAGAAAAATTAGAGATGACACCACAGCCTTTTATCAAAACTTATAAGATTCTAGAATTATAATAGCTCAGCAACAAACGAGTAATTCAAAATTAGAAAACAAATTATATTCCCATGTTTTTTTTCAGTGTCATACCTTGCAAGTATGAGCTTTCATTGTGGAGCCCGTATGGGCTCCATAGTCGGAACAAAAACAATACCACGTGCACAGAATTTTAGAGAGGCCGAAGAAATTCCAGACCCTTGTTCAAGCACCAAATGGCTGAAACTAAAGAACGTGCAGTTCTGGTAAGACGAGAAGGTTCAACATCAGTTTATAAAGCGTTCATTTAGCTGTGTCAGTATATCCTTGCCTGTTTTTGCCATGTTATGTCTGACATTTTAGCTGACTTAGCCATTGTGGATGTGCTGTTTCCAGCTGTGAGTTCATGTACACCTGTTTCAGTCCATTCAGAGTGGAAAGACTACAGTTAATTAAGAAATAAAATTTAGCATTAATTTCATTCTCTTTTAGGTACGATGAAAGCATGGGATTCGGTCATCGAGTTAAGTTTATTCACGACAAGGCTGATGCCACTAATGCTAAGTATGAGTAAGTATGTTGGTCAGGAAAAATGTATTTTTTAAAAGTTGACCTAGCTACACAGCTAGTTGTCATGTTTTCTTTAATAAATAGACTTCTTAAGATGAGACATCTTTCAAGTTTCTGTTTATTCTTTTACAAAAAAATCCTTTCTTATTGTTGAAAGGATATTAATATTACTTTATTATAAATATTACTTTATTACAAAACTCCATATTTGAAATAAGAAAATTGTGAGGTTTATTCAACTCCGATTGCAGTTAAAAGACTATTTTCTAAGAAAACTGTCTTCAATTCTTTGGTCCCCTCCAACAACCAGGCATCACTACTGCTACCGATATTAGCTACAGGCCATGCGCACGATACTGGTGATCAATCGCGTCACAAAAAATTTCCTTTCCAGAGCAATAGTGAATAGGGTATAGTGCATAGTGTATAGTGCATAGTGTGATTTGGTACACTATACACTATGCCATCGGATAGTGCATAGTTTCTATCGTATAGTGCATAGTGCACAATTTGCACTATACATACACTATGCACTATACACTATACACTATGGATAGTGCATAGTGTCGCGCACCGGCGCTCGTCGAATCTTCGTAGTTGTCGGTGTTTGAGTCAAGTCGAAGGTAAGCACCTTTCTTTGATTCTTTTAAAATGTTTTTTTATATATAGCAAATCTCATTTCAAACCAGCGTAATTGTGTTGTTTACAGTCGTATTTAATTATTTGTTACCAGCCGTTTATTGCAAAATGAATTGATTTCAAGTAATTTCAAATTTTATACGTTTTCAACAGCTAGGCTAGCCTGCATCATTTAGGATTCGATCATAAAAAATAGTTGACTTTGGTTTGAAGTTAAAGTACTGATACAAGTACAGTTCGTTGTATATTCGCTGATACAATACGATGATTTTAATTACGATTCGATTGGTACTTAAAATAACTGATTGTATTTACAACGATATTCATCGCCGAGCCCGAGGAACGATCGATCGCTCGAAAGTTTTAAAACTATTTAAACACTCTTGACAGTCCTGACAGTTAATACGGATCGTTTTGATTTATTTAAGTTTATATAGTTATTGAGTGTTCACAATCTCAAAATAAAGCATAACATTTATGTACTTTTCATTCATGCTTTTGCTAGGTTTTCTAGCTTTCCGAATTACTTTGATCAATAGTTCTAAAAGCGTTCACACTTGACTTGTCGTTGAAAGACCGACCGGTTTGGAGTTCGGTACTCTCAAAATGCCCACGGCTACGACTTCAACATTCTGAACAAAACCAAAGTAAACATTTATTTGTATTACAACCCATGGAAATTAACGCGCAAACTTACTCGAAAATATTAAGTTGCCGACAACTTTTGAAAAACTATGGTCTCTCGAACTGATAAAAGAGAGTTCTTAAAAATTATAACTCATTTCATTATTCAAAACGCTTTGTCGGAATAAACCATGAAAGACAATATACCGACGAAAAACTGTTGAAAAACAAGATTAACGGGAGCTTATGTATTCAAGTTACGGAACAGCACCAGGCAAAGGACTTTGCACTGGTTTCATATTTCAGTTTTGCGAATAATCAACAGCAGAGATTAGTCGATGCTCAAAAGGTATAATCAGAAATTACAAAACGTCTTATCTTTACACTTAAGTACTGAAAATATGTTTTTGAGAAAAATCTCAAAGCCAGAAAAGCCTCTCGATCGATTTTCCCCGTTCTTAAAATTAGAAAAACGGATTATTTTAATCAAAAATTAAAAATGTTTCCATTTCCATTTTTCGATCTAACAAATAAATACAAACAATAGTTAGACGAATACGATACTTTGCCGAGATTTTTTGGGCATTTCAACCTAAAATTGTTCTTACTTCTATAATTCACAAGACTAAATGAACAGAACTTAACGAGATTTAAATGAAAACAACGGGTCAGCAGCAGCTTGTTTCTTTTTGGGCTTTCTGGTTGCTGGCTGTTTGTTCTCAAGTTGTTTTTTAGTTTTTGGATAATCTGAATTAAACTTCGTTGTTTTATTAATCTTGGATGAACAAAATAAGCGTTAAGCGCAATTCAAATAAGTAATGTGTTAAAATTTAGTGGTTTGTGTTTTTAGGGACCTGAAGACTTGACTAAAGAGCGTTTTTCACTTTTCCACCGAATGAATTACAGTAAAGTGAACGACACGTGATTATAGTTAAAACTTAATTTAAACTAT
The DNA here is from genome assembly GCA_025403585.1 of Parazoanthus swiftii. Taxonomy (NCBI): domain Eukaryota; kingdom Metazoa; phylum Cnidaria; class Anthozoa; order Zoantharia; family Parazoanthidae; genus Parazoanthus; species Parazoanthus swiftii. The sequence continues at coordinate 15,859 of JAOBYE010729241.1, read as the reverse complement.
CGTGTTGGAGTTTCGAAACAAACTAATTTGAGTGTGTGTTATGACTATCAATACATCTAGTGAAAATCGCTATCCTGAGCAGTTTGCGATACTTCTGTCATTGGTATTTTCATTCCTTTCATTGCCATTTCTGCGAAGCTTCGAAAACACTTTCCAGCGTGAACTGTTGTCTGCTTCTTTTTCTCCGACGGGAATTCTCGTTGTTTTTTGGTCTAACAGCAATTATTTTACCGACGATACTTTTAGTTTTCCCTTTCGTAAGATCTGTTAAATGCTCAAGTCAACTTACAGCAAGCTTAGTGAAAAAATACTATAAGTAAATCTGCCGAGTGCGCTCACCTTCGCATTTTGTCTTTGTCTCTACGGAACTTCTTGCCACGTGACATCCAGTTTTCGAAAAATGATCCCAAATTCCACTGAAAGAAAATTTCACATCTGCAGAAGTTTCAAGAACTTTTCTTTCGTTTCCATTTTGTCGAAAAAGGGTTGTAAAACAAAATAGAGTTTGATAAATGCTGCTTTTCAACTACTCTTTAACTGCCGAGTAGATTTTCTCATACGTCCAGTGTGATCTGGCGTGGACAGAAGTTCACAGCTGTTAACGTCATAGCTTGCGTGGTGAGGCGGAAGTAATCTTGATTGGCCAATCTATGCCGACATTTCAAATGACAATTCGAGCGAGAACAACTTTGCAACTAGAACGCCAACATAACGAAATTTTGTAGCCGAGACAAATCACTAATTAAGCCAGGGCTGAAGAAATTTTTAATGTTAATTAATTTTCACAATATAACAGAATTTGCCCCCGGTCTCCCAATGAGAGTTAATAAAGAAGTTCTCACGCACAGCCGATAACATTTAACGTATTATTTGGAGAACAAAATCTCTTGCTTGTTGAAGACTTTGTTTTGTTTTTACCAGTCATCACTTAATAGGCACAATTTAACACTCGATCACTAATCATTAAAAAAACATTTGTTCTGACGTTTATTGGATGACGTCTTCACTTATAACTTATGCCAAAATAATTATGCAAATTGAGGTTTCGATCAGTATATGGAAATTTGTTAACAAAATGTCTTCTATTTTCAATTATTTTATGTTCTTTTTTAATATTTTGCTATTTGAACCTATAAAAGCACGTTTTCTATTAAAGTTAAGGAAATTTACTGCAAATTTGCTAAAAAAGAAACTTTCGAAAAATCCGAGATCCCCCCCCCCCTTACAAGAACGTCAAGTTTTGAATCGAGGGTGAATGTTCTTAACTTTTGAAACAAAATATTAGATCTTTGCCAAATTAGCATTCTCACAACAACGAAAACAAAATAAATGTAATATGATACTGAATTCCTTTCTTCGTACTGACTTGCCTTCTCTTTAGCTTTGTTACGCAGTCAATATGTCATTGAGAGAACTTCTACGTGAAAAAAAATACTTTATCATCTTCTTTAATGAAGAAGACGCATACGGCGTTTGCCCGACGTCTCATCTGCTATGTGGTTTGGCGGCAGAGGGGCAGGAGGTTGTTGTCTTTTGGGACAAAAAGAACCCCTCTGCCAAAGGACGAGTAGTAAAACTTGGAGGTAATTACAGTTAAGTTCTTTAAACAATCAAAAGATGTGTTTCCCTGCTTATCATACTGCTGGACAATTTCCCAATGTCCTTGCAGATGCTCCAAAGCAGCGTCACAGTTCAAACTATAAATGCGTCCGCTTGCATTCTAATAAAACATACTTGTGGGTGAAAACCCTATGGATAATGAAAACATCCAACATCATTAGTCACATCTCAGTTGACACAATAGCTATAACTGCATATAAAAGTTTAGATTTAGGTTGTTTTAGAAAGTAGCTAATGAGGGGGGGGGAGGGGTCAGGGGCAAGCCCCCTGAAAAAAAAATTTGAATGTCTTTTAAGTACTGGCAGTATTCGCAACTTTGGTGCAGTTTTCACTTTATATACAAGACTCGGACAAAGTTGCACTGGTTCAAAATCAATAAAAAATGTACCCCCTTCTCAAGTAACAGAAAATTGTGACCCCCCATGAAATGATCATCCCCTCCCAACCCCATAAGAAATGGTAGGTTCAAATGATTTTTTGGTGAGCCTTAATTAGTCAAGGAGGCTAAATGACCTCCATCTAACTACAGAATTGTGCATTTTAGCATGCTTAAACTTAAAACCAAATAACATGTAGCAGTGAAAGGAAGACAGTTTAGTTAAGAACGATCCCTCTTTTTCAATTTCATTTTCAGATAACAAGGAGGAGCTTAATAGAGTGGCCAACTTACTAGGGAGAAAGCGAAATGCTAGAAAGATAGCTCATTCCCCAAAGACAAAGATGCACAAAAGATCAGATCAGGAGAGTGTAGCATCCAAGTTTGGTGAATTGGGAGAAGGGATGGACAGTGTAATGCCAGAGGATGGTGAGGGCTGGAAGGAAAATGTTGTACCAGAGGGTCGGAGGGGAAGGTCGGAGGATGTTGTGCTGGAGGAAGGTAGGGCAAGGGAGGATGTTGTGCCAGAGGATGGTATGGCAAGGCGGGATGTTCTGGCAGAGGGTGGTGGGGAAAGACAGGATGTTGTGGCAGAGGGTGGTGGGGAAAGACAGGATGTTGTGGCAGAGGGTGGTGGGGAAAGACAGGATATTGTGGCAGAGGGTGGTGGGGAAAGACAGGATATTGTGGCAGAGGGTGGTGGGGAAAGACAGGATGTTGTGGCAGAGGGTGGTGGGGAAAGACAGGATGTTGTGACAGAGGGTGGTGGGGAAAGACAGGATGTTGTGGCAGAGGGTGGTGTGGGGAGGCAGGAGGGTGCAGGGACTGAGTATTTTGGTGAAGAACTGGAAGATTGGTTAATAGAGGGTAGGGAAGGGAGCTTTGGGTTAGATGAGGGTTTATCACTGGAAGACAACAGGAAAAAAGCAGATGAGGAAGTGCAGGAAGTACAGAAAGGAGCAGTACCGTTACAAGAACAAAAACAAGTAATGTCAACTAATAAATTTGATCCTCTTGTCTTCTTAAGTGAACAATCCGTAATCACAAACAATTTCTCTCTACTATTTCATCAACTTTAATTTCAATACAAAGTATTGTCATCTACTCCATTTCTTCAAAGTGCTGTAGCTAATACCCAAAATCAGCACACTCCAAATTCTGTAAATGTAAATATGTATAGCACAAAATTAGCAAATGCTTATTGTTCTGAAACTTCAACTCAATTTTCTACACCTGAACTCGCTGTTCCTGAAAAATATATTATATCTGATGCAATACTCATGAAAGCCAAATGTAACTCTGTATCTCCCAGCAACTTTTGTGTTTGTTTGCTGCGATATCTTTTTAATAATGATGAACTTATTCATAGTAATTTAGCAGGCACCAAGGGTCATAAAATTCTAGACCCAGAAAGAATCAAGGTTATTTTTTTTTATTATGATTTGTGTTATCCAGTTGCTTCAGAAAGAGACTCCTACAAGCAGTGCAGAGATGCAATAGTAATGCACTGTAGGAGTCTTAAACGCCAAGCAAACAAATCCAAGAAGATGAACTGAACATTTTAAAGTTCATTGGATTGCAGGGTCGTAGCAAGGGGAGGGTCTGGGGGGGGGAGAGGCTGTGCCACCTCAGTTTTCCCCCAACAATAATTGTGTCAAGTTCAGCCAATTTCATCCAAAGTCTAAGAAAAACAGGAAACGCTTTACTTGTTTTAGACACTGATTTTGTTTTCAATGGTGTTAAAACCCAGGAAAAAAACTTTCAGACAAAATTTCCCCAGGGCGCATGCCCCCGGTCACCCCCTAGAAAGGATGTAACTTCATCTCTCGATGGTGACCCCCCAAGGCTTGCTACGGCCCTGGATTGTATGCAAGTTGCGAGACCCTGCCAGAGGTGAACTCTAACATTTGAAATGGGCCTAAAACACTGACATGTGGATGATTGAGTGTAACCAGAAAAACACAAAATTACTAAATTCACACAGCAAAAATTATATTGCTTAAAACCAAATGAAATATCTACATATCACATGGTGCTCACTATATGACGATAAGAAAGTTTTGGGAGTTTTCCAAGACTTCTCCACGGTTATTTTTCCAGGACCCAACCCCAAATTCTCTCTCACCAAAAACAAAACAACATAAAATTATTTCTTCAGCTTTCTAGTCGAAGCAAAACGAGAAAAAAATGACTAAACCTCCAGAAAAAAAAATTCCTTAAGATGAGTTTTGACAAAAAATAAACGAAAAGTACAGTCAACCAATATGAGTCAGATGCTTCTGCAGGTTTTGGTTTGTTTAAAAACTGTTGACATTTTTCCATAAAGTTTTAGATGTTTTCCAGGAACATAGGGAAATTATCTGTTTTTTCAAGGAGCTTTCCAAGATCCTTGGAAAAAATCTCAAAATTTGTGGAGTTTTACAGGAATTCCTCTGAGAAGTAGTGAGCACCATAATAACAGTGCAGAATATCGATAATTGTGCAGCAAAAAGTCCATCCTGGCTGCTCCATAGATTTTTCAATTTCTTTTGGTTCTTATTTTTTGTGTGTTATGAAACATGAACCACCAAAAAACAAAAAGTTCATTTTCTTGGATTTGTTTGAATGGATAATTAGAAAGACAGTTTTCGTATATTTGATTTTGGTACATCTTCTAGCATACACAGTTGAACTACTACTTAATTGTTTTGTATATTATAAAAAATTATGTCAAAACTTCCTGGCCTTAGAGAGGGGTGAGTACAGGTCGTGATCTTCCTAAGATAGATTCTAATGTAACTCTTTTCACTGTTTTCCTAGAATTTATCGTTTTAAAAGCAAGGCAATGCAGCTGTACTCAGTGCTACAGTGACTGCATGCATAAGCAAATGTCAGTTTTAGGTTAATTTTTCCATAAGACCATTTATTATACAACTCAAGCCTGTGGAGTGCAGAAAACCCTTATTTATGGCCTGGAAGAAGTACAATTATCCAGCAGTTCAAAAGTTATTTTGTATAGAAGCAAACCATTTGAAAAAGGTTTTTTAAAACTTTACAAAAGAATGAAAAAGTTGTATAATATAATAATTAGTCTCTTGTTAGGTCTGTAGTTTAAGTTAATGCTAGACAAAAGTGCACAAGTCGTGAACTAATACACAATTTGAAATAATATGCAGGTGTGAACAATGATTCATTGTTTGAAAAAATATCGTTATGCGTAAACCAAGTTCACTGGTGACTTTAGAGTGTGTTATTTTGCTCTGAATGAGTGATTAGTTCAACACTTGATCGGTTTCTCTTCTTTACCTTTAAAGGGTCATTGGAATATGAGAAATGACTGCATAGCTGCTAACAAAGGAGTAATAATTTATAGCTAATTTTAGGTCACCCAAAAAGGATTGTGGTTATGAGAATTTTCCATGTAAATTCGTGATGAAAGAAACGTTTAAAAATGGTACAGTTGATGTTAAAAAAATTTGAAGTGATTTTTTCATTGCTTTAACTTTCTTCCACATTATTTACATAAACAACATCAAAAATCGCTTTATAATTTGAATGTTAAGCAGTACTTCAACCTTCCTCTGCAGACAGTCTCCTTACAAGCAATACTGTTTTACTTCAGTGCACCCCATTTTAGGTTTTTAACTTCAGTTTGAACTTTCAAAGATTATCACCAAAGCCAAACTGGTTGATCAAGCCCCATTAATCTTAAAATTGTTGGAAAACTTACATTCATTTAGTTGGAAATACATTACAGTGGCATTTTAATATTTTATAACATATTTAACATATTGCAAAATTCAGCACGGCAGCTTTGTGCTGGTATTCTTTGACACAAATTTATAAAAGTGTATTTGAATTGGCTGTATTTAGAAAAACTATTTGTTTGCATAAAAAGATATTATCTTAATAAATTTATTTATAAATACATTAATTGGAGTATGTAGCTCTGTTGATCCATTTACAAGAAACTTGCTAAAAAACATCGTATTTTAAGAGTGTCCTTGTGGCTTTGGGTAGGTTCTACTTAACATAAAATTATATAATTATATGAGGACAATTTTTTAATGTCATAGTTAAAGGTGCATATTGTAAATAAAACCTGTGAGTTTTGGCAAACTGGAGCTGTGCTTTTACTCTATATGGTACTCTAACTCACAACAGTCATGACAGTTGAAATACTACAAAGCTTGAGAGGGGTTACATGTAGGTTAAGATTTAACAAAAAAGCAAGGTTATCCGTATGCTCAATGTATTTGTTTTTCCCAACCTGTATGAAACTTGGTTTCCATACTGTTATCTAACAGCTGCAGCTCAACAGCTCCCCTCATGCATTTTATTAACTAGCTATAGACTGCATTAATTGTCCAAACCAGTTTAAGTATTGACTGTTGCCATCCCTAATATGTCCCTTATGTTGATTTTGTTGTGCAGGCTGTAAAGGTGAAACTGACTGCGGCTGAAAGAATATTAAGGGCAAAAGAAGCTAAAAAGGAAAAGAACAGGGCAAAGTTTTCAAAATACTTAGAAACTAATAGAGTCTTTTAATTACCAAAGGCGAGCAAGGTATCAGGGTGAAAAAAAAATTGGCAAAACAGTTTTCAACCAGGAAGAAAAAAGAATTTATCAGAAAAGAAAACCAAGGGCAGCAGCAACAACCACCACAAAGAATGATACATTTAAACATAGAGTAGAAAAAAGGTCAGTCAGGAAAGTGAAAAGTCATCTTCCATCTACCCCTAAAAGCGTGCTGACATAGTAGAAAAGCTAAACGAATCACCAACCACCCGGTCCATCCTTGAAGCACGTGGTATCTTGAATTCAGCAGAAGGCAGAAAAGATATTGAAGTAGGCAGAGCTGTTTTAGCTGATGCTTCAGAGGCGGTTTCTGCAGCTAAAGATCAAAGATCAAAAGATACTAATACAGCAATCAAGGTGGGTTTGGCATTTTTATGTGGTGACAAAGTAAGTTCAAATCGTTTAAAAAGTGAAGTTGCTACTCGAATTGATATTAGCAGAAGGCGTTTGGCCCAAAGCACCCAACATCGCCAGTCAGTTTTAGACAACAAATTGCCTTGGCTGGACTGTTCCAGGAAAACCAGAAGTGATTCTATTTCACAGGAAACCAAGGTACTGGTGTACGAGTTTTGGGCAAGTCCAGATATTTCAAGACCATCTCCAAACAAGAAGGATGTAATGAGAGAACGAGTGGCAGGTAAAAGTTATATGGTCCATGAGAAGCAGCTATTAGAGAAAAGCCAGACAGAAGTCTACTTGGAGTTTAAGAAAAAATACCCAGAGATAAAGATTGGGCAAAGAACATTTGAAATATGTAAACCTTTTTTCGTTAAGCAAGCCAGAGAACAAGACAGGGTATCTTGCTGCTGCCGAACACATGTAGAAACAAGAATGCTTTTCAAGGAATGCATGAAGTTCCGGAAAACAATTGTGTCACAAATGGAGCTGAGTAATGAGCAACTGGTTCAACAGCAGTGCCAAATCCATGACCATTTAACAGACATCGTCCAGCAGACACTGTGCCCAAAGCAGGAAGAGGAAAGGTATAATAAGAAGTCTTGTTTGTACCGGCAATGTGATGCATGCGGTGTTGATAAGTTCAAGACTCTACCTGAGGAGGATGACAAGGCTGCCTATGCGCCACATGTTAAGTGGGAAAGATTTGAGTATGTTGTGTGTGGTACAGACAGCAGTGGGAAGGACAAGAAAAGATTGCGCATTGTGACTAAAGAAACAAGCCCTGGAGAGATGTTTGATTATTTCAAAGAACTTTTGAAAGGCTTCCCAGCACATCAATTTCGAGCTTCATGGCAACATGAACAATTCAAGGAACTATGCTCAAAACTACCTTTGCACCATGCTTGCTGTGTCCATGACTATAGTGAAAACTATGCATGCCGCTATCAGGAAGAGGCTCAATCCCTGTATTTTTCACAGAACCAGTCTTCTCTTCATGTCACCATACTTTACAGACATGCCTCTCTGGAAAAGGATGGGGTTCACAGCACTGAAGATGATCCAAAGATAATAACAGAGCATTTGTTTGTTATCTCGCCTGATATTAAACATGATCACCATTCTGTCCACCAGTGCCGTGTGTTTCTTGCAGACCATCTAAAAGAATGTGGGGCTAGCATCAAAATTCTTCATGAATGGACAGATGGATGCAGTGCACAATACAAGAGCAGGCACTGCATGGGAGATGTTAGCCTTTCAGAAGCAGATTTTGGCTTTACAACGGTAAGAAACTACATGGAAACATCACATGCAAAAGGACCACAAGACGGGGCTGGGGCAAATATCAAGCACATGACTGATTTAGATGTGATCAGAGGTAAAGTAAGGATCCAGACTGCCCATGAATTCTGTGAGCATGCACAGAAAAACTACAGTAACCCCGCAACATCCTCATGTCCTAGCAAATCGGTTCAACTTTCCCGAAGAGTGTTTCACTTTGTCGAGAGTAACAACAGGAACAGGGCAGGTAGATCGTTCAAAGAGGTTAGGGGTAACAGGGATATCCACAGCATAAGAGCAGGAGAAAAACCGGGATCACTTCAGATCAGACACTTGTCATGCTATTGTGACAGCTGCTTAGATGAAGACATGGAAGGATGCTGTAACAAGCAGTATGTGAACAAACGGACTACCGTGGACATCGAAACAGAAGCAGCACCTTCCAGACCTGTCACCCGATCAGAAAGTGCAGGGGAACACCTGAAGAGTATGGTGAAGTGTGGTGCAACCATAGCCATTGCTGCAGCTGACCGTGGAGAAGATTACTATCTTCTGTGGGTAACTGGAGATGGGATGGAAGTCCTTTTGCAAACGGAGAGAGATGGCTACAACACTCGATACAGAACTGGCACTGAAGTTTTCCGAGGATATTTCTACACTCGCCAGAATCAGAATATACTTCAGTTCACATTAGACAAAAGCAAACAAGCACTTGTTCAATCAGAAACTGTGGCATATATCTGCACCCAACTGCAGCAGTATTATGACCAAAGTGAAGATATGCACATTTTCAGACTAACTGAACAAGAACACTTGGACATTTTAGATTGTCTGAATCCAGTTTAATTTGTTTATTACTACAGCATTTGCAAAACGATCAGGTAAGTCACTAAACTTGCTGATATCAAATTTGAAACAGGTACTTGACACTGGAAATACTTGGATTTATAAACACAGATCAAAGGTAAGTATTAAGCTTCATGCCAAGAAATAAGCTGCCACTTGTGGTTTTAGAGACAATCACAGGTTCAGGTCTCACATTTGCCTATCTTTTACCAATGATAATCTTGAAGCACTACAATCAGCTTAAAATTACTACCACTGGAGAAGAAAAAAATTATTAAAATTACTACAAGATGTGTTGATGGACCAGCCTGCCTTGCCCTGCCCTGCCCACCAAAGAAGACTAAAAATATTAAAATTACTACAAGATGTGTTGATGGACCAGCCCGCCTTGTCCTACCCTAACCACCAAAGAAGACTAACAAAATTAAAAATACTACAAGATGTGTTGATGGACCAGCCCGCCTTGCCCTGCCCTACCCACCAAGGAAGACTAAAAACATTAAAATTACTACAAGAAGTGTTGATGGACCAGCCTGCCTTGCCCTGCCCTGCTCTGCCCACCAAAGAAGACTAAAAATATTAAAATTACTACAAGATGTGTTGATGAACCAGCCTGCCTTGCCCTGCCCTGCCCACCAAAGAAGACTAAACTACAAGATGTGTTGATGGACCAGCCTGCCTTGCCCTGCCCTGCCCACCAAAGAAGACTAAAAATATTAAAATTACTACAAGATGTGTTGATGGACCAGCCCGCCTTGCCCTGCCCACCAAAGAAGACTAAAAACATTAAAATTACTACAAAATGTGTTGATGGACCAGCCCGCCTTGCCCTGCCCACCAAAGAAGACTAAAAACATTAAAATTACTACAAGATGTGTTGATGGACCAGCCTGCCTTGCCCTGCCCTGCCCACCAAAGAAGACTAAAAACATTAAAATTACTACAAGATGTGTTGATGGACCAGCTTGCCTTGCCCTGCCCTGCCCACCAAAGAAGACTAAAAACATTAAAATTACTACAAGATGTGTTGATGGACCAGCCCGCCTTGCCCTGCCCTGCCCACCAAAGAAGACTAAAAACATTAAAATTACTACAAGATGTATTGATGGACCAGCCCACCTTGCCCTGCCCACCAAAGAAGGGACTTAAAATATTTGTTGGACCATCATGCCTCAAATATAATACACATTATAATGATGAGCCACAGTAAGCACTGTTCCTGGGCTATGCACATAGTTTCACTTAAATGAAAAATCTGACATTTGGATTGTAATATAGATAAAAGTGGATTCAGTTTTGAGGTGATGTTTGATAAACATTATTGACACCGAGCCTGAATATAATGCTTCAAATGAACTATTATTGCCAAAAGAAGTACAATTTTCTATAACAGATTAAACAAACTATTTCTGTTATTCAAATTCCAAAAAGCAGTTTAACAAAAACTCTGTCAAATAAATTTCAAGATTACTTTTTCCAATCAAGATCTGTTGTCAGATTACTTTACAACCGTCTCTTAATGACTTTATAAAAGCCAGATTATTAAGATTAAAACTATTAAGGTAGTTTTAATAACTGTTTAATTGAATTGCCCTATTTCACTACAATGTAATAGTTTGTTTACTTTTTTAAGCTCTCTACTCAAGCCTCCTTGTGTACAACTGTTTACGTGAACTTTCTAAATTTTTATGGGACAGAAATGCTTCACCAACAAAAATATGCATTGCTATATAATATGTACTGTAAGAAATGCATTGTGTGATTGGAATATAACAAAACATAATGCAAGAAAACCATATTTATGCACTAAATAGCACCACAAACATTGTCTGGTCAATGACACCACTTAAGTCAAAATGAATCTGACAGTAACACTTTTAGTCTAATGGACTTTGCCCACAAGATTATAGTATAGCTGATGATACCATTGTGAAATGGGGCAAGTAAATTTTAAATTGTTCAGTGATTTGGACATTAGTTATCGATATTCACTGCATGGATGTACACCTCATTCCAAGTGGGTCAAAAATGAAACCAAATATATCTGGAAAATAACATATATGTTATTCTCCTTAAATGATTTTCTTCTTTTCTTTACTTTCTCTAAAGTTGCCGACTCTCAAACTTGACCATTACTAGAAACCTGTTTACTAGCAATAACTATTCTCAATAAACTTCTGAAGAATATCTAATGGATGGTATTTTCTCAAGTAGAAAGGGTATTAGAGTTTTATACTCAGAACTTCTTTAGTATTTCACTAATTAAAGCTGACCCTCATGAGAAAGTCAATCATAGTGTTCAGTGAAAGAGTTGAATGAACAAGCAAAAAAATGTCCTCTGCGGTGTGCTGAACTGTACAGTTCAGATTCAGTATTGCAAACAAGGAATGGGTGACTGGTGACAGTTGTTGCTCACCATTTGCTTGTGAACTTGGACATAACTTGACCGTCTGTCTATTTGCCACTTTGTGTCATGACAAAATGCCAAGTTCTTTGTCTGCAGGAAGAAAACAAAAATACAAGTTATAAACATCAGAAACATTTCTTGTATCTGCTACATGTATTCAATGTCGTTCGATTGTAGCTTGCATGTTTAGCCACCCTAGGACACACGCTGCCCACATTTCGGCTACAATGTAGCACGCTACATGTATCCTCTAGTTTAGCCAGCCCTTAATGCTTGACGTTACGACATTCGTTCAAGATTCATAAATAATACTTTGCATTTTTAGGGATTCTTCAAACCAACTAGAGTTTAAAGCTTTGTTACATTCAACTTGATGGCAGTGCAAAGAAAGTTGAAGGTCAAAAAAGGGGTGTAATGACCCTCCTCTTTTCAACCGCTTCCAATCAGAACATGAAAGAAATGCATGAAAAGAATCTAACTTTTGCAACATTGTGTGAAGCCAGTGGCGGAATGCCAGAAGCATTCCTTTGCTGTCATGATATTTTTAAAAACAAGTGGAGGGTAAAAGTGCCTCGTTAAACTTGACCTTTACTTTCACATGCAACAACTTAATTTTCAAGAATAAAAATGATTCGAATATTTGAATCTATTCTAAATACCTGAAGTAAAAACAACATTTATTTTTACTAATGATTAAAAAGTAGACAACTACATGTTGTTTGAAGTACTTCAGTCTGTATTAAGTAACTACATATAACCGATAACACTGTGTGAGGAGACGATAATCAAGCCCAGTCAAATTGTATGGTTTTAAGAAAATACAAGACTGAAGAAAACAAAAGTATGACCACGAATGAATACACACCTCCTATTGCAGTAACATCAGCACATATTGTAGTAATTTCAATGTTTTATGTCTATCTTATATCCATCTTCAACAAATTTCCTGTAAAAGCAAAAGATAATACAGTACTTTAGCTTACATAAGACAATTTGTAAGTTATTAGTTTTTTTAGCACTTGGTGTCCATCATAAAAAATAAAAGTGGAAACAAAAAGAAAATTACAATAGTTTTATCTTCGGTTATCTTCTTATTTTTAATCGACATTCATCACTGGATTTTGATAGAAAGAAATTTCCTATGTTCTGCCTCACGGATACAAAAGCCATTCTGCGATGAGCGAACCACTGACAAATAATCAAGATTCATCGACATTAACAAAATTTAAACAACAAGTGGACCACAGATCCTGCAGTTTTTGAACTTCACGAAAATCGTAAGTAAGAATTGTTTTACAAGTGGGTGTTTTCTTTTCCTTCAACTGATCTCTTTACTTTCTAAAATCTCATGAAATTCTTAAGTCTGCCTCTTCTTGCGTTCGAGCGTCGCTCGAAACGCGAAAGTGAACAGAAAAAAAGGCATGAAACACAGGCCTGTCAAATTGTACCGCTAAAATTGGCGCTAAGGACAAATTCACGAAAAAACGAATTCGTATACCAAGTTTGAGATCTCCTTATTCTCAAACGAATAAACCTAACAAAATTAGAAATATCTTTTTTGAAACACCAATTTGGACACATTTAAAAAATGACTCTATTTCAAATAACACGCTTGGTAATTGTAAAAAAATCTGTATAGTGTAGTACTGACTAACCGGTTTGTGACGCAGCAATTCGCTAATTTTTCATCTTTCAAACCTGATTTTTCCAATTCTCTTGCAGCTATAGCAATAGTTTTTCACACAATTGAAGAAAATGCAAAAAGCTTACTACTGTGTAAAAATTGCTCTTCTAGTAGAATTTTCGAAGAAATTACATGCGAAAGAAATCGCGCGAAGTCAGCATTTCGAATTGATCACCAGTATCGTGCGCATGGCCTACATAATTATACTAAAGTCATACAAAAAAATGGTCTCTTGGGATTCGAAGAAGACCTAAATTATCAACAGGGCAGTCTTCCTTAATTAGATGAAACCTTGAAAGCAAAAGAGAAAGCACAAAAAATGAAATGGTATTATAAAGCCAAATGTCAGTCTGCAGATAACCGGTTAACTGAAGGAAAAAAGCATCTTACGTCTCAGATACAAACCCTGAAGGAAACAATAAGAAATCTGGAAAATGAGGTGGCTTCTCTTCAGGAACAAACTGATGCTTTTATGCAAAACTCTGAAGTAACAATCTTCAAGAATGGAAAGTACACAGATGAAGTAAGGGCAGTGTATGAGGATCTTTTATGCTGGGGAGTGGAAACAGAAAATGTTGAAAAGGTAATTAGGTCTGTGTTGTCAAACCTTGGAGGAATTGAATTTGGTCGCCTGCCAAAGCCAACATTTTCGAGATATATGTTTTTAGAGGCTCGCAGACTAGCACAGATTCATGTTGCTGAAGAACTGTTAACAAACTGGGATAGCAAAAACTACAAAACCCTGTACAGTGATGGAACCTCTAAGTATGGGCACCCTTATGGTACATGTGATATTGGTGATAGTGAGGGCAATGTGCTTGTCACAGGTTTAAGGGAAATGTCTGGTGGGGATGCTGAGACCTTCTTGGATAACTTAATTTTTTTCAGACATTTCCACTGTTGATGATATTGATGGCGGTTGTAAGCCTGATCTTGAAAAAATTGTGGTTAGTATCAAAAATATGATGTCTGACAGGCATACTGTGAAGAAGTCTTTCAATAACTTGTTAAGTAATTATAGACAAGAAGTACTGCCTACTGTCACTGATGGTTGGAACTCTCCAAGTGGTAATGCTAAAGGAAATCTGATTCGAATGAATGATTTTTTTTTTGTGGTCTTCATTTTGTTGTTGGTCTGGCAGACCAAGCAGAAGCTGCATTGAAAGTGTGGAATACTATTCTTTATGGTGATCAGAGTGTTGGCAGTATAGTACATGGGGGATACAGTGTTGGGGGGAATCTGGCACTTCACGTCTTGCGAGGACAGTTTGTAAGTCTGTACAGGAGCGCGATTGCGAAAAATCAGGACGTCCTGTACCTTTTTAAAAACAGAAACACCATTTCAGTCTGTTCCACTAGCACCCTTTAGGGGAAATCGTTTTAATATACTTTTTCACAATGCAGCTTGGGTATTTTTTTTATACGAAGCCTTGAAATTGTTTTTTGAACGGGTTAAAGATGAGAACAAACTCTTAACTGCTGTCTTTTATGATTTGCAAGTGCCTTCATTCTTGGCTGGTTGCAGAGCCTTGGGCTTAATTGACAAGCTTGTCACTCTAGAGCAGAAGGATAAGCATATAATAGATGTCTGCCCACTACCAAAGGATGGTTTCTTCCTTTGAAGAGTGGAGTGGTGATGCTACTGATGTCTTATGTGGAAAAGCAAGGCTTTTCCCAGAGGAGGATATCAGAGAAGACGATATCTATCGTAAGCTTGTTGAGCCCAGTGACTTTTGGGATGCTATGACAAAACAAATTTTGGAAGTGATTTTTGGTGCTTTTCTGGTTAAAACAAACAAAATGCTTGCTAACCATCTTGTAGGGGGGAAATACCATCAGCCCAAAGTACAGGAGTATTTAAAACTAATGTTGTCCCTGAGAGGGAATTTAGTATGCTAGATAGGTTGATGGCACTAAAACCTAATGCCACAACAATGGTCTATGAAGGGATCATTATGTTTTCAAAGAACGACACACGTGGATGGAGGGACACCTTAGATCCTGAAAAGAAAGAAAGGGTTATGCAATTAGCTAGAAAGTCAAAAGCAGAAAGGAGAATCTATAAAGAAAGAAAAGTTGAGATCAGAAGGGCACAGGAGCAAAAGATGGCAGAAACTCTTGAGGAGAAGGCTAGGAAAGAAATGAAAGCAAGAGTACAGAAGGAGCAGCTAGTAGAAAAGTTGGAAGAGTATGGTGGCCTCTGGAAATCAAAGGAAGAAATAAAGGGGAAATTGAATGATCTTAGTAATAAAGAAAAAACAGCTGCTTTGCATGCTCAGATTCTATTAAGAAAGAAGGTGAGATGGATTGATTCAGGGGCACTGTTATCGCCCAGCAACCAGGAAAAACCCAACGAAATCCAGATTTTCTGATACGATATGATTATATAGACCAACTTTACCTTTTTTCCTTCCAAGAATTCAAAGATGCAAAGGTAGTTCTTCTCCCTATTGATGAAAAAGATTTGGTGGGAAAGCAAATAGCCCAAAGGTTTGAAGATGAAACTAGGCATGATTCGTGGTGGGAGCGTGGAAGGGTGTCAAGGTCATTCCCCTGAAAAAAATCTGCTCATAGATTTCTTTTCAAACTTTGTCCACATACTGCCTATCATAAAGAAATGCAAAAGACGTAATAAAAAAGGGGGGTCCCCGACCTCGTTTGAGAGCTATAGCTAATCGAACCTACCCCCCTT
>JAOBYE010729219.1:0-10066 GCA_025403585.1 Parazoanthus swiftii | reverse complement strand
ACCCAACCCCCCCCCCCAAAAAAAAAAAAAAGTTAAGTGACAGAGCGTCTGTGTGGTTAAGTAGCACTTGATTGCTTGCTTGTTCAAGGGCTGTTTGGTTGGGGTTTAATAATCCCCTGTACCAAAAAAATGTGATGTGTAAAATTTATTAGTACTTTTGTCATGATAAAATTACATGGTTGTAAATGGTGTTGTCTCTTTTTGAAACTGTAACTATTTTTGCAGCATTGAAACACTACAGATGTTGCAAGCAAGTGCCAAACCTACATCTTTGATAAAAAGCAAAGGAAGAGAAGTTGTATCTATGGTCAGCTCTCAACGAGAATACAGTACTTTAGAGATCACCATAAAAAGAAGTCAACCTTCCTTTCCCTGTAAATACAAACTGAAACACAAGAGCATATCCAGCAAACAAAAACCTGGTATTTTTTACTTTTGTTTACTAGTATTATTTATTTTTGCAAAGTAAAAGCCCCTGTGATGATGTACTGCATACAGTACATTTTGTAATCATCGCCTATCCAATGAATGCCTTTCTCATGGAGGCACATGATCCCTTAGGGCAAATGATCCCTTTGAATGACATTTATTTTTGGAAGAATATACTTCATAGTTTTGCAGTCTTTTTCTAACTAAATAAAAATGAAGACTTAATTTTGTATCATTGGAATTTAAGTACAAGAGCCGATACAAACTTTTACATTTTCCCATAAAATTAAATTAAAATGTAGTTTTTATAGTAGCATATACAAGAAATCTATTTTTCGCATTTTCAATATATTTGCTGCAATACATGTACATTATTGTAAACCCAGGTAGAGTACATATGCAAGACTAGGAAGATGGGCTTTGTGATATAGGAAAGGAAAATTAACAAAAATATATTGACAGTAGTTTCTATTTTGTGCCAAATTTCATTTTCACTTTCAATTTCAGGTTCTTGTGAAATGTGACTATCAAATATTTTTTCCAGATACAACGTTTCCTGAAGACATTGAAGAGTATTTTCACCAAGGATTGCTTTCACAACCTCAGCTATCAAGGCCTAGGTCCTCAACTGATCAATTGATACCAGATAAATGTACACCATGTAAGTTATTGAGTGGATGTGTAACACAAAAGGAGAAGCCACAAATTGTCCCAGGTATGCAATTATCATGAAACATTTGATCATTTTAACAAGTGGATTTAATAAAATTATACAGTAATGGGCAAAAGCACTGGACAGGTGCTGAGGTACAGTGGGTCGCAGGACCATTTGTGTGCTAGGCTTTGTATCCAGCCACAAGGGAGTCCAAACTGTGGCTGGTTAACCAAGCATATTTCTGTGCAAGGTGATGCAAAACAAGTTAATTAAAATAAACTTCCTGCATTTTTGGCTTATTTAAGTCTGAGGGTAACCCAGACACTGTACATTGAGAAACAAAACCTTCAGACACCCATGCTCCTACAGTATGGTTGTGGTAGTATAGACAACTTTCATGATAAGCCGAAATGGTAATGAACAAAAGCTTTGAGACAAGGCCAGAAAGAACTTAGTACAGAAAATGTAAGACTTAGTGAACTTGGAACTTGACCTTGACTTGAAGTTACTGTTAAAGATCATTGGGGCATAGTATGAAAGTTGTCTAAAGTATGTTACTTCAGCCCAGTACTTTACATAATTATGTACAGTCATTATTAATTTTGAATAATAATTATGCAGGTGAAAACTTTACTGTTAGTTTTTTGGTGGTTGCCTAGGCTGAGGACACATGTATAATGTGCTATCCTACAGTACATGTAAAAGGTTGTCTTTGAGTTGAGGTTCTAAAATAAATCAAAGGATACTTCATTATGTTTTGCAGTTTTAATTCCACCTTGATAAAACCAAATCTATCCTATTCCAGATATCCAATCCATGGTAAATGTAGTCAACAGCATGTCGAGTAAGAAAGAATCCACCAGCAAGGCCAAAGGCCTTGTGAAGTCAAGCACTGGAAGTGTAAGACATTCTGTCACTAAAAAGCATCCTAAAGAAACTATTAAGTATAGCAATCTCCAGTTGCACAAGAAAAGTCACATTCCTTCAGCATTTGCAATACCAGAAACTCCAAAATTGAAGATAAAACAGTATTGCAGTCAGCATAGTCCCGCTTATGGATGTGATAACACTGTTGCCTGTGTACCTGAAACACCACTGCTTAATAATGGTGAAGACACAGGGCTAAGTGTAACAGCACAGTAAAAACAAAATGCTTTCCAAACAACTCAGACTAACTTTTTATTGAAAAGTACAGTAAAAATGTACAATGCAGACATATATTATTATAATAATTAGCTATTCCAGACTTTTGTACTAGCATTTACAACAATTTTCATGTTCCTGTACATTTATTAGCTATTAAATTAACTGTTGCTGTAAGAGAAAATATGTCACTCAGCATTACACATAGTATGCAGTACATTAAACGATCTTGTACTTCTCCATTAGTACCTATATAAGGTGGCCTAACAAATGCAAGCCTTTTGATAATAAAACTAAAATTCCATGGCAATAAATAAAAGTATGTGCAATATCTATACTAAACATCACATTTTACACACACTATTAAAACAGAGCATTTTAAACAGGTGAGTTACAAATTAAAACACATTTAAAATGTAGGTTTCCTGAATTAGTCAAACAACTTGACGAATGTTGAATTAAGTGTCTAATTGTACCAATGACAGAAGTTGAAGCAGCATTTTTGTCTAAGGTGTTTATTGATCAGCCTGTGGTTTCAGTTTTCCATTTTTTAAGAATTAACACAACTTTACAAAACAACTTGTTCAAGTTGTGAAAATGTGAAAGTAAACAAAATCAGACTATGGTTAAACCGTTTTTTAAAACTGGCTTTTAAATAATACACTTAAACCTTTTAAAATGCAAAAAATACTCAAAAGGCATGATCATTCTTGTCTGTTGAACTTGCTTACAGTAATTAACGTACATGTATGCATGACAAATATATTTCCTGGTAATCTGCACCATGACAGTAATTTTATAATAAAGTTTTCTTGTCTTGAATGTCCTTGCAATGAAAAAACCATTTCTAGAGGTGAGATTTTGAAACTTTACTTTGGGATCAGTCCAGACTGCATAATTGTATATAGTTACCTTTTCTTGTCATTGAGATGTTGGCCTTTTCTAAATGTTCTGAAGCATTGTACACCCTGACTCTTTTTATAGCACCTTGCATTTTAATAAAAGAAAGTTTTGCTTCATCTTAACTTTATGTTCCTGGTACATGTATTATGGTAAGCAACCAACTTTTTCCAGCACCAATCAAAAATTTATCAAGCCCAGAGGAAACATGTTCAGCTCAAACCAACTGAAAATGTCTTGTACCTTGGGGTTGTAAACCAAACTGACAAACTACAATCAACCAATGATAAATCAACATTCCACATTCGCTACTTTTACAACTAAGTTACATCATGTTTTTAAAACACCTCCAATGCACTGTGAACATTGCATAATATGCAATATGGTATACTGTCTCCATGCCTCCAACATGAATATCTAACATTTTGTCTTTACTTAAAATCAAATGAAATCATACAGTATAATTATACTTTACAGTTTAACATTTACTTTCACCACACTAATCTGAATAAGGTTTATGTACCCACAAAAAAAGAATCCATTATATGTACTAAGATGAAATTATTTTAAAATTTCAAGTTCACCTGCCTAGAATTCCTGTGCTCAGTTTGCTTCTTAACTTACCTCCTGTGACTGCACTTTTTTGAAATAGAACACTTAGAAACACAATCAATTTGTACCTGACAACTTTTCAGAATTTTTAGATTTACACAAACAGACTAAAGTGTACTAGTACAACAGCCAATACTTTTAAAATTACATATTTACTAACTGCAACTTATAAACAATGCCATGTATAATATCTTGTTTCATTTGTTTTGTGTCTCCAAAACCGAACAAAATACAATCACGTAATACTTATTTGTTGTACAATGATTATATGTGATCATATTACTGTACATAAATGTAATACCCATCCCGGCCTGTACCCAACCTGTGAGAAAAGATGTGACTGCACTCAGGTATCTTCCTCTGGAGTAAAGGATCTCTCTGAGTTGCTGTGTGACAATGTTGGGCCAGAAACATGAACAATGGGGCGTGATAAATGTGTGTGTTGTGCAGACAGGTCAACCATTGTACATCGTTCAGGTTTCTCACTAGTGTCATACAGTGCATGGCCGCTAACTGCAGTTAAACCAGCACATTCTGGGTACTTCAACTCTGCCAAAATCATCTGAATTCTGGCCTTTGCAATTGCATTTTGTCTTCCATCCATCTCTCTTAGCTGTGCAGCAACACTCTGACCAAATAAACCATCTGCATCAGTTTCACCCACCCTTTCTTTCTTTTTCCCTACTTTGGACAAGTAGTCATTAAGCCTGTCATTTACAGCCTGATGAACTTGTTCTGGGGTCACACAAGCAGGCTCATGTGGCCGTTTAGTACCCTGTTTCGACCGTGGCATTTCAGTGTCACCATTTTCAGTTGGATTACCAAGTTCAACAATTTCGATATCTTGATCAACATCTACTGAAGCCGCAGATTCTTCCTTTGTTGTTATCTGTCTTCTGTCATAACTCTGTGATCTTGTGCCAATGTAGGGATTCAAGAAGGTAACTGACTGCATATAGTGATATTTTGGGGACTTGTCAGTCATTGATCCTGCTTTCTTGTAATGGCCATTTAATAAACGGACATATGTGTCACGAATGTTCTTCCAGATCTTGTCTCTGTATTCAGTAACTGTACATGTATGTAATAAACAAGAAAATAATTTATAGCATTAGTGTGCATTGTTAAAATTATGTTTAAACATAAAGTTTTGATGAAAGCTGGCAGGCAGAGAGATTTGCTGTTAATGCTGCCAGCATTTCTACTACCTACTAGTAAGAGTTGGTCAAAGGGTACAATGTAGCTTTTTGTTCAAAGTGTTTCTTCATCTTCTTCCGATTTAACAAGCCAGCTTTCTGACATCTTATTGAAAATTATATACATAATTTATAGTAAAACACAAGACCTTTATTCTATTTCTTATTTATTCTATTTGATTTGACTTTTATATTAGGATCAATTCGTATAATATTTAATGAAAATATATACTGACAGTAAATGGACAGGAATGATAGTACTTACACTGTAGCTGTTAAACTGCAATAGCCAGTGGCTAGAGAAGACAGCTAGTAAGTGAAATGGGAAACTCTGAAATATAGTATCTTTTCATATAATGTACTGAGGTTCAAAAAATTAACTCCTTCAAAAGGCTTTGTAAGTTTTACTACAGTTAATTTGCATAATTGTATATTCCAAAGTTTAACAGTTTTTCCAATTTTAGAATTTACCACAAAATATTTCATTTAATATCATGTTTGCAAAAACACCTTTCAAAACTATAAGGTTTCCAAAAATTTCTAATTAATTTGGAAAATAAAATATAATTCAAAGTGTTTACGAAATTGTGGCCAAAAATACTGAAGATAAAAATATCTAGTGTACCCCAGTCCTCTATTGAAATACTTCGGCTCGTCCCGGCTGTCTGGAAAGACGTTTCAAATGCCGAATATTTATTAAACCAGCCACAAATGTGGCTGTTTGTTAAGCGAAGGAGAGGCACTTGTAAGTGCGGTCCATGAATACAAAGATCGACAACAATTTAAAAACGATCATTGTGAAGCTGACTGGAGGCATGATTTTCGCGGTCCAACCGTGCATTGAACTGAAGTCAGTCTTCATTTCAAATTTATCACGTACGTTCTGCGGTGACTCAAAAGCTGTAACTTGCAGTGCAAAGGTATAATAATATTATCTGATCATAGAGCAAAAAGCCCATTGGGCGGTAACACGAATTAAAAATGGACTGGTTATGGTAATTATCTCACTCACCCGAATACTGCGAGTCCGTTTCCGAATTCACGATGTCAGCTATTTCGCTCCATGCGTTCTCTTTTAAGGCTTTGTTCTTGAAGTTTGGGTCTGTTGGCTGCCAAATTACTGGATGGCGTTCAACTTCAGTAATGAGCTTTCCTTCTACTGCAGCGTATTTTCCCATTTCAAATGTCTACTTCATCAGGGAAGCTTCAACAAAAGTCAGAAAAAGGATAGATGATCGAAAGCAATATGGCGGGAGGGTGCGCAAAGCTAACGCACGTACAATAGTGAAAGTCTGCGTTTCCACGCACGGTGCCAATCACCGTCCACGTGACTCGTGATTGAATATGCATTGTTTCGTTTACGTACGCGATGTTTGATAGACGTGCACTATGTGGCAACTCAAACAGGTTTTTTTTTTCGTTGTTATTTTCTTAAACTCGTTCGTATCCGTAAGCAATAAAATTTTAGAAACGATTGGTCAGGTTTTAAACTAAAAAAAGGAATACATGAAAGAAAAACTTTAGGGCACCTACAGTAATCAGTATACCGACTTGTTAGCCTAACTGCCCCAGGTCGTTTCGGCTTCGGCCAATATACGTAGCCTACCGACGGTATTAAATTTAAAGCACAAAAGTGTACCATTTTAGATATTTGGAGAACTGTGATCTTTTCGGTTTAAAGAATCTTTTTCATCAAGCTAGAAAGAACGTGTGTATTTTCACAACGCGCAACAGTTTTCGTTTACTCTGGAACAATTTTAACAAAAGTGAAAAAACATTTTCTTTTTTTCAGGGGGTACTTTAGTTGTTAAAAAAACGGCCAAAAATGTCACAGCTCAGGCCCATTGAAATATCACGTTTTTTTCCTACGTGAAAATTACCTGCTTTCTCAATGGCCTTGGAGTTGGGGGGGGGTGGGATTGGACAATTGCCCCCCCCCAACTTTTTTGAAATTATAAAGAGTTACTAAGAAAAAATGTTTTTTGCTTCCCCCCCCCCCCCCAACCACCACTTTCAAAGTAGCTCAACAGACTATGTTTCTAACAGTAGCAATTTACAAATACCATCGAGTCTGGAACATTATCCATATTCATCTATTAATTGGGGTAACCAGAACCTTTCACTCGTGAGAATGTACTGCCATATTCAGACTGGGGGGCTGTGAAAGTACCCACACCGTATTCAAACCTCCAATGAACAAAGTGTTAAGGTAGCTGAACTCCAAAACATTGTGACTTTTCAAAAAAAAAATTATGGGCAGAAACAATTTTATATATTAAAATTGTGTCTTTTTTAAATCAACATATTTCCATGGCAACCAGTTTCTGAGTGAGAGGTCAGCAAAAAATTTTGAATTTTTAGTTTCTTAATTTTTTTTTCTTGTAAAACTGTAAATTTTTTCTATTTAAAGTTCATTCCAACAACTTTTTGATATCTTTTTTGATGTCATGATTGACTTAATTTATAGCTGTTGTCTTTTAATCACAGCTTTTGTCATTATCACAGCTATAAGGATAGCAGAAAATGAAGTTGCATTTTTAGGAAACATTGATATTTGGTTTCAATGATATTTATTTTTGTCTTATTATAAAAAATGTTATATTACGATATTTTTTGTTGCTAAAAACAAGTTTCTTTTCTTACAATTACTGTGTGAGCTACCTGCGCTTATTCTTATTATCTCAGTCTGTATTTTGGGGCTTGATCATAGCCCTCTGACCTAACAAAGTAAAGCTGTCAAAACTTTGACTGTAACCGATGTATGACTGACAATACCCTGTCTGCAACACTCTGTGTCAGACTACAAATAATTGCAATACATTGCTTTTTTGTTTATGTACTGTTTATATGTACAACCACTTTTCAGACTGGTAAACAAAGGTATTACTTTCAAGGCAATGCTTGAACTAACTCCTATCATTTCTAACCAGGGTTATTGTTTAAGTCCATTGCTAAACTTCATGTTCTGGTTTTTGGGTGCAGTCTTCATTTAAGTAGTATCTGTTGGAAGGTGTTTACTGGTGGAGAACTTCAAACAACATATGATACTCTGTTATGTTCCACGTCACTTGATGTGCCAGGGGGTTCACAGCATTCCCTTCTGCTGTCAAAATATGGTGGAGGTGCATCCGAGGTATCTAGAGGAGCATCAAGTTTGGGCATCTCGAGCACTTCAGTATATGAAGGCAGCCTGTACGTGTATTTAGAGTCTGTGTTTGTAGAAAGTGTAGGATTAAAGAATCTTGCAAAGTACAGATGATTTGCTGATCCCCTTTGTAGTTGATGTCTGTGATAAATGCAGCAGGAAATCAGGGCAGCAATCAGAGCCCACAGCAACCAGAACCCTGCAACCATTCATTAATTGTTTTAATACATTTTGCCATATTGAAATACAAGTAGAATGTGTATAAAGTCAGCTGGCTAATGTGTATATAATTATACTAAATATAAGAAGGGAAAATATAGTTACATATTATTTGTTTTTAACTCAACTTGTAAATTAAGGTTATTTATTAAACAGATACAAAAGTTTTGCTGGAATATACACTTCAACTGGTAAAAATGAAATTTCATATGAAACCTACATTTCTATTTTTTTCCTCATTAAAATGGATCTTTCCAAAAAAATTTCAATAAAATTAATACTTTGGAACATTTCAAAAGATTATCATAAAACCTAAAGTTGTGAAAAGATTTTTTGGATTTTCTTTAAAATTTCTGAAGATTTCCCCAAAACATTTAGTAAAAGTTTACAAAACTTTGTGTTTTATCTTATTATAAAATTTTGAACAAATTACATAGGATTGATGTTTTCTCCAACAGAAACCTTTTTTAATAACCCACTACACTGACATTCTTGTAAATATGAGGTCTATCTTTCTATCTATCTGTATGATGTACTGGTATGTGTCTGCTTAACATAGTGTTAAATCAGCCATTGATACTAAATCTATTTTAAAAGGACACTTTTTTGATGTTATATACATGTATAAATCAGAAATACTTACACCACATTTCATAGTAATGGTAACTTGCACAACAGTTTTGATCTCCACAGCAATAACCTAAAAATTATAAAGAACAGAAAATAACAGTAATTTTGTACCATGTATAGCTAAAATGTAACTTTTCAACTATTATTATCAAATTATACTGATCTCCAAGGGCATATAATCACACTTGAATTAGTTTTGAAATTAAAAAAGAACAAACAATCTCAGGTAACTTCCACTGTTTTTGACAAAATGTCCTTGGTTTCAGAGGCTCTATAGCACCTAATAAAACGAAGCTCAAACTTCATTCAAGTTCACTATAAAATGTATGTTTCGTTTATTGGGTGGACCCGGATGGCCAATCTGACAAAAAATTCCGTTGCATTACACAACACATTCACATTTAAGATGTCTAGCATAATGTACCTTTTTCACAGTAGTAATCCTTGTCACCATACTTGCCGCAGTAATCACTGGCCTGAAAATTGATACAAACAGGAATGTTCTTACGCGGGAAACATCCTTGCGGTTAATTTAATTGTGGTACACGTGGGGGATTTTTCAAACACTGTCTATCTAATTATGGGGTCCCAAGGAGTATTCATCAAACTACGATGTGTATAAGAGGAAGTGCAAAATTTTCACTTTCTTAGGCCGTCTTGGTATAAAAAATGATTGATCTCTACGTACCACACTTCAAAAACTTTTGTAGTTTTTAACACATGATAAACTACCCTGGAGACCAGAGCCGGGTTAACTCGCTGTTCCCATCGAAATATTCACTTGAACAGCGGCCGGCGAACGAGGGAGAGTTACTAGTCCCGCAGCGAGTCCGTTATGATTAACATCGCAAAGCCCGAAGCAGCAAGCCGTACCTCTGGCACCCAGGGTAATGATACACTCGTATATTTGAGTCTGTCGAAGCACAAACTTAATGATCTTGTTTCCTTTGCAACTCCTGAGCTGTAAAATTTTTAAGAGCAGATGACTGAAAGAATCAAGAACTCGCGGACAAAATTGATTTTTGAGATTTCTTCGTTTTTTGTCCAGAAAATCCTTTACTGAACTATTATCGAAAATCACAATAAAACTTTCCAAAGAGTTTTCGTTTTCGAGAAATTTGGCAAAAAGTGAAATGC
>JAOBYE010729208.1:0-10066 GCA_025403585.1 Parazoanthus swiftii | reverse complement strand
AAACAGACAATCTTTCAGGTGGTGAATTTTTGAAAAAATGACTAAAACTTTCGGTTTTTGGTCCGGTGTATCCTTAACTGTTAAAATTTTTGCGCGAGGTAGCTTTGACATTGTAATGATTTAGCTTTGTAGTTTTTTAATTTTATTGAATGTAAATTTTAAAGTTGTAACATTTCAGCTTAGTACACATCCGTGTATCTTGACCAAACAGTTAGCTCTTGGAAGAAACGCTTAGTTGAAAAAAACTTATGATTAAAACTATTGACTGATTGATTGATCAGTTGGTTAATCGAATGAGTGACTGACCTATTGACCACACATCTGTAGTTAGCAGCAGCTTTGTTGCCTTACCCCTCCCCTGTAAGTGGAGTCCATACACCTACATGCAGCTAGTTCCATTTTTTGCGGAAGAAGTCTTTTCCAAAACACACTCCGCACTGTTGCAACGTCCTTGAAATCAACTTAGCGCTTTCATCTCTCATTGTTATTTCGATAACCCACGGGGTGTCCTCGCCCCAATTCTGCAGTCTCGCTCCCCAGTAATGGTTTAACCTGAGGACTTTCTCATCAGCGTTTACCGAGATTTCGTTGTAAAACAGCCGATTACGATGAACTCGCGCTGTCAAGACTTTTTCCGGCCGATAGATGGGTTTCACAAGCGCATTGCTGACGTCGGGAGTGCGACGCAATATTCGATCAATCAATAGCGGGTGCAAGTTATCGTCCAAAGGTTTTCCGAGAAAAAGGTAGTTCTGCATACAGATTTCCGAAATTTCTTGGCGCGCAAATTTAAATAATGAGACAAACCTATGCAAGAATCCAGGTTTAGTATCATTTGGACTAAACGGGTACTCATCGATATCGATAGCAGTCTGCCACGTCGAGTTTTTACCCCACCTGTTGATGCAGTCCTGATAGGCGGAGACCTGGGTCCAATGAATGGAGTAGGGAAACGCGCGGTGATGCCAGTCGATGTATGTCACGTACTCCTCGTCAATCAGGGGGCCAAGAACGTCACGCTGTGACTCGTTGGTGAACACGTATGCGTCATAAACGTACACGTGTTCAACCCCAGCATATCGCAGGTACATAAGCCACTGAAGCATCTCCCGGCTGGAAAGTTGGGCTTTATCTTTTTCGTAAATACGAACTAACAAAACCGCTGTGAGGAAGTATGGCGGCTTCATTTTTCTTCCCTTGTGACACCATGCGTGACAGTCTGTCGCGTTACCATTGTTACTGACTGACACGGCAATATTGGCTGCTTCACTTTTTAGTGGATAAAAAGGAGATGTTGTTGGAAAAGATTTTGTATGTACTTTCTGATTTTCTTCTCGATTTTGCTCGTAACTTTGGCTGTTTAAAAGCAATGTCTTATCGTTTTCTTTAGTCGAATTTTCAAGTTGGTTTACGGAATTCAAAGCATTTGAGGTCACTTTTCCAACAGGCCGAGTTAGTTGGCTGTTTCGAGTACTTAGAGATATAAACTCAACAGAAGTTTTACGTTTTTCTAATGTTTCTGCCTGTTGTTGACGATGAGACTGAGTTAGTCTGTGTAGTACCGGTGTTCTTGCAGATTCCAAATAACCCTCAGTGGTTACATTAGTACGTTGCTCAGCTCTACCGCCTCGCTCAGACTTTTCTTTCCCTCTATGGCCATAGATATATGTACCATGCTTCTTCATCGTAACGTGCAAATCGGGCGCAAAACTGATTGTAGCTCTCTGCTTGGTGTTAGGAAGCTCCTCTTTGTTAAAACTCCCCGCAGTACTCTTATGCGTCCTGTGTGTGTTTTTGTAATTCTGACGGAGTCGTGCGAAGGCCTCAAATTGGTGTTGGGCTTGCGAAACAGTTTGTTGTTGGAGCACACTTTTCTTATAAACTGTCATCAGGTGGATGTAGCAAATGAATGTACCGACGAAGCTCCCAGCAAAAGCAAGTTGACATAAGCGCCATTTTGACACAAAACAAAATCGCGAGAATGAAGTTCTCAACCTCATGGATACTTCCGAGAATTACTTTGAGTTTCCTAATGGAAATAATTTACCTGGATTTGAACTTCAAGAAGCCTTTGGAACCCTTTCTAAACGGAACGTCACCTTTCATTCTACGTCGATATTCGCCGTTTTAAAACAGCTTGCTACACTGTACCACCGTTGGAAAACAATAAAATTCAGATGCTGTCCATAGCGACAGAATATGACCCCGGCGTATCGCGTTTCATATATCACAAATGGCGTTTGGCCAAACAAAATGATGTGTGTTATTCCCGCAACACTCCTTTAAAATATTAGTGTTGGTCGGACATCAACTTGTATTTTTTTGTGTTTACTTACTTAAAGGTATGCACAGAAGTGAATATGACTTGGGTATTGTGGATAACTCCTTTTTTTCACAGAAACTTGACAATACAAAATTAGGTAAGGTCGGGTGACAGGAAACACGTGTATTATTTGTTTGGCCTGTATATCCATAATCCAATCTGCGGACTGATTGAATTTGCAGGGAAACATACGAAAGGAAATGTTAAGAAGCCTGGTTACACGCATTTTTTAAAAATAAGAATTGATAAATAATGGCCGAGGCCAGAGGCTGATCTGCTCCTAATTTTTGGCTACTTCAGCCACAATTTGTTCCTAAACTGTTCTTATCTCAAGTCAAGATAATTCCTACCCTTTAATACAGCTGCCTTATTTTCTTCGCCGAAATAAGGCGGCTATTTTGGAGGCTAGATGATTCCACGCAGTGGATTAGATGAAAACAATACAGCAATGTTGGAAACACACACATCAGGATACATGTCTCTTATTGTTTCTTCGAGCAGTGTGTGAAAATCTTGATTCACTGCCGTTGCGAGGTGACAGATAGAGAGCTTCAACTTTGGTTCAGAACGCAATCAGCACTTTGGAGGCTAAACGAAATCGTGAACTCTGTGGACTTTCATTCAATTGTAAAAACGTGAGACCTTGCAGCTTTCACATGACAGTTGTTATAGAAGATAGTACACGGCAAATATCTTATCAAGGAGATTTAAAACTCGTTCTTGGCACGTCATAATGAAATTGAAGTGAATTCACATTGCTGACATTCGTCTTCTCTTATTTTTTCCGAAACAAAATACAATTTGCGAGTGACAACTACGTTTTAGTATTGTTTCCGGTGCAAGCAGCCAGGAGCCTGTAAGTTAGCTGCTCTTTCATGACCCAAAACACCAATTTTATTAAACTGAAGATTTTTTACAGCTTTATAATCATTAAAAAATATACAAACAAAAGTATGATGTTATGAGGTTGTCAAGACTTCGGGAGAAGCTTGAGAAATGCTTAGTTTTCGTGTCACCCCTTTTTTGTATGCTATTCAGTAAAAAGTGACGATCCTCGTCAGCCCGCATGCACTGTTCGGAACAATTTTAAAACGGTCCAACAGAACATAATTCCTATTTATACCTTCTAGATTTACAGGCTTTAAAACGTTTCTATTCAGATATACAGTGGTACAGCATAAACTGAACTGAGTGCAGTTTGGTCATACGCGTGACTTCAAAATCGAACGAGCGCGCATGTTCCATTTGTTCCGGACCACAAAAAAGGATGCAAGGTTCTCATTTTGTTCAATATCTTTTGTGGATGTTTGCTTTTTCCAAGCCACACGGCCTTAGAGCATAAACTTTATGAAACTGAAAGATGTTTAGCCACTCTGTTTTCCCATAATCTAATCTGGTAGAGTCAGGGCTAAATCTAGTCTAATCTAACCTATGAAGCTCAATTTAATATAATCTTATCTATTTTGTATTTGTATAGCGCTCTTTCATCAAAGCTCAAAGGCGCTTTACAAAATCATGAAATGTATTAAAGTTTTACAAAAATGTACTAAAGAATACTATTCAGTTGTGTTTTCATATACAATAACCATAACCACATTGCTTTGTGTCAGTATTCGGGCTCAAAAGGACTTCTCGCGTGCGATAGTAGAAATGAAAATAAAACTGACTTGCGTATGTGTTTCAGACAAGAAGATTAATTTGACCTTTTTTCTGTACAGTAAGAACTGAATGCTGACTTTTTTGTATATATCTGAGAGGTGGGAGCAGGTCAGTTTTATATTCATTTCTACTACCGCATTGCTCCTTCCTCTCAGATATACACAAAAAAAAATCAGCATCCGATTCTTACTGTATTCAAGCATTCAACCTAACATTTAGCCATCACCTGACCTGCTAGGAAGCAACCAGAGACCCGTGTAAGAGAGAGAGAGAAAGAAAAACCAAACTGCAGTTTGGCTCAGTTGGCCAGAGCGCCTGCCACGCGAACAGAATGTAAGTTCTGGGTTCGACTATCGCACGAGGTCTCGGTTTCTTTTACTGGTTGCCTCCTGTCATTTCAAAGTTATAATTTCGAGCTCTCGGCCGAGTGCGTGCATAAAATAGAGATATTGCCCCTGGTACCCGGAGTAACAGACGACATACCGGTTCATTTATTAAGACGAAAACAAAACTGATACAACATCGATTTCATCCCAATATTTTAATTACAATAAAAATCTATTCACAAATTTAGCTATAACTTGACGTTATTCCGCTTAAATTACAAAACGAAAGGGAAATATGGTCAATAAATAAGTTTGTACTAAAACATGATTAGATAAGGGTGCTTTGAGCACTTTCCAGCGTTAAAGTTATATTGTCGACATCGAATATCTTCCTGATTTAATTTCAACGGTTTCAATTCCTAAGATTGCTTCGTCTGTCCAGCTGAATTTCGCTGTTTCAGCTTTCTGTACCACGACGGGTTCTCGGCTCTTGTCTGAAACACAAAAAAGTAATTAAAGACACGGTGAGAATCAACCGATGACTCCAGAGACGATTTTCCTATACTCTGAAGTCCGAATATCCTTTACAATAATAGTGTTACGGGTATAATCTATCTTAAAAAGTGAAATAGCTCTTCGCCTCTTCCTATCCTAATCCAACCAAGCCAGAACGCACAGTCGATACTCACAATTACCGTGGGCTCAGGCGTATTCACCACTTCCTGTGTGAAAGCTGACGTGCGAAGCCTTGCCTCGGGACCATGGACAGCGGTTGCAGTTCTAGTAACACGTGACCCCGGTCTGCCCTTTCCATTGTGTTCTGTACTACGCGACCCACGTAACCCCAACACAACCTGCTTCATCACCGCCATCTCCTGCAAAATCAATTAAACATGTGACCAGCAACGTTAATTCTGTAATATTTTGTTGACATGTGTATAAAGGTAATAGCATAACTCGAGTGTTTCCCATTTGTTGGGTCTGACTGGAACATTGGCGGAGTCGGTCGTAAGGGGGAAACTTTAGAGCGAAAGAAAAAGTCCAGAAATGAGTTGGAGCTCTCAATTTTTCCTCGCGTTCGATCCTTTGGTCTCAACGCTCGGCCGTTCCCTCGCCCGACTGACCATTTCTTAGGTTTCCGAGGAGCGAATGGACCACACGTTTTTTGCTACACTAACTCATCGTATTTCTGCGCTTGTGCTGGTCAGAACAGTAGAACCGAGTGTCTTTTATCCAGTCTGGCCAGCATCAGCTCAAATAGTTGTCGCATTCCATTTTAGAACTGGCTGGTCGGGCTAACTAGACCTCACAAACAGAAAGTCCCAAGCTTTTTACACGGAGACCCGGGAGCTGTTCACTGAGACAATTCAAGTCAAAGTAGGGCTAAATGAGTAAAGGGGAAAATCAAAGAAAAACATTGAAGAAGAGTTTGTCTTGAACCCTGTATATGGATGCCTAAAGACAAGTGTAAGAGGAATCGAGAAACAAAGAAACACTCCAACAACGCAAGTTGCTCAAAGACAAGTCGAGATAATATGTACGTTATACGGGGTAACATGGCGAATTGTTCTAACGGAGGCTCGGCATACTTAAGGGCAAGACAGGGGCGTCGGAGCATTTTGTAAAGTGGCCGGGGACCAGTAACTTGAAAAAAGGAGGGAAGTATGGGGGGAAGGGAGAGGGGGGGATACTTCAACAAAGCGATGAAACACGGCGTCTGACCTCACGCTGATTCAACAGTCTCTCCAAGTCGGCAGCCATTTCGTTTCTTGTTCTGTTCAAGTCATCTTTCTCATCTTTAAGTCTCCTACAACAATAAATGTTTCCATCATCAAAGGAACATGCACAAGCAGTATCCTCCATTTCCCAGGCACTATTACTGGTTTGATTGGAAGTTTACTACAAGTATCATTGAAGTAATTACGAAGTTCTCAAGAATTTACACGAGTGTATAGTTGATTTTTGTCACCTTACAATTTTAACTATGGCTACTTTGCTTTTCTTGACATTACAAATGCATTAAAAGCTGGATTCAAAACACGTCCAATTGGTTTCCAGGACATTTCCGTGGTAAAAAAAGTGATTGATCCTAGGAACTTTTCCCTTCCCGTTAACATGATTAAAATGCGCACATTTACGCTAATCTCGATGTATATCTGAGAATGTTTTGAGTTACCAAACTCCGCGCCACTGACTAAATATGTTAACATATGTGCAGATGTGGTGCTTTGCACGGACAAGTTGACATTGGAAACAAGAGAGATTTTGTCGATAAACTCCTTACGTCACTATACTTTCATATATATGATCAACGAAACTTTATATTTAAATTAACCAAGGTCGACGATTTTCAATTAAAATATTTTGAAACCTGTCTACGCTTCACTATAAAAACGATGTTGAATATGAAGATGAATTGCAGTCTCAGTTTTCTTCCTTGTTTGTGCGTAGATTTTAGCCGGTGTACATACGGTACGTCGCTTGTCGAGTCAAAATTAAAGTGTGGTTGACTTGCTGTTGCTTGCTGTTATTGTTGTTGATCTAGCAATGAGTACAAGGTATGCATAAGAATCCTTTGAATGTTTCCCAAAAATATCCGAACTTTCCTCGAGCTTTCCTCGCGCATTCATGAACAACTCCCTCAATACCGGTCACGTGGTAACTCACTTAATATCCTTCTCCATGAGAGAGTTCTGTTCCTTCAGGGCCTGGTTCTGGTGGTCACGTGACCGGATGCTCTCAATCAAGTAGTTGTACGGTTGTTGAGCTTCGTTCAGCAGGTCTGTGGCACCTGACAGCTGGAACAACAAGGACAAACATAGTACACAAAGTTTTAAAATTGCCTTTTAAAAGATTACCAGCATTGCCTCACTCCCTTTCAACTTCTACTAACATTCGCTGTTATTTTCAACAACAGCTTCCTCATTGTTTTGTTTTTGCAAGAAATACTTAACAGTAGCTTTTGATGTTTAATTTCTCTTATCTCCTCTCTTTTCCTTTCATTTCGTCAGTGATTGAACCACGTCTTTTACAGACGCTATTTAGATTTCACACATTCTTTTGTTTGCTGTTAGAAATAACTCAAATGAACAAATAAGGAAGAGCCCAGAAGCATTGTTGTTCCTAATATCAATCATGTTTCTTTTGGACTGATGTCACTTTTGGTACTTAAAGGTATGCAGTATTTCAAAGCCGATTCATGATTCGAGTTAAACAAAAAAATATTTTTGTCTACTTTGCTTTTTTACACATGATGGGCCCACGCCATTTACAGATTACTTTTTTAGATTTAGAAGTCCAACAATTGTAATATTCATGACAGAGTCATTCATTCAAGGAACTATTATTCCACAGGTCCAGATGACAATATTCTGAGCTCAGCTTGCAGGGTGGTGCGTGACCCCCAGTACAGATAATAATGCAGATGATAACGAACAAACCTCCTGGGCGAGTTGGTCTTTCTTCTTCACTTCTCTGTCCAGTTCATTCCTGAGAGAGGTATTTGCCCTTTCCAACTGCAGTACTCTTCTGGCCAGATGGACGCTAGAGCGCAGATAAAAATGCAGTTAGTTAAACCTCATAATAAAGTGAAAGCACTATTAAGAATATCTGAAACGACAATATAAACCTACCCGAATCAGTGATGTTAGATACGTACAGCTATTTCAAAAACTGTTAACAATCTTCAAAAAGAAAAAAAAACAGAATGTGAAAGGAAGCATGGAAGCCCTGCATTTTACACAAAGTGAGTACCCTTCATTGGTCAGTAACCGAATCAAACGAAACAAGCAACAACACAGAATTTTAAATTACTTAAAATGTAAACAAATAAGCTGGGTCGAGATTGAACAATTAGCAAAATTAAAATTCTCATCTTGCTTCGGAGTCTGAAAATTGTGCTTTTTTCCTCTAACAATCTTTTTCGTTTTTGAAA
This sequence comes from Parazoanthus swiftii, assembly GCA_025403585.1. NCBI lineage: Eukaryota > Metazoa > Cnidaria > Anthozoa > Zoantharia > Parazoanthidae > Parazoanthus > Parazoanthus swiftii. The sequence goes on along the minus strand of JAOBYE010729208.1, from coordinate 1,824 downwards.
TAGTTGTACAATACCAATCACACAGCAATATCTCTAGCAGGTGAGCACTGTGTCCAGAATTATCTTAGAAAACAGTCACCGTCAATTATCGAACGACCAGCTGAAAATGTTAACATCAATCTTCAAACACACTCTAGTTTTACCGTCCAGTTTAACCAGTAAACAAGTTTTACTATTTCATCGTCGTAAAACAATACCCTGAAAATTACAACTGCCAATCTATTTTTAACAGCTAACCAGCCACACAGTCCCCCTCCCCACAAAATACCTTTGTTGCATCCGTCGTTTTGCTGTGCTGGGTACATTAGCTCCATAACCGTAAGAGAAGAGGACTCTTTCCGCATCAGACTCATTCTCAACTGAGAGGATGGACAGGAAACAGATATAAATGATGATTTTGTGGTATATCATCTGGTGAAATAACGACAAAAACAACTACTAGGTACTATTTAAATACTAAATAATAAAAACGCTATCAATAATATAATAACATCAGTAATAATGATAATATTTATGTTAATATTGATGATAATAGTAATAACCAAAATAAAAACAATCCAGGATTCCTACCCGAGGGCCCCCTTACCCTACCTTCAGCGGCTTGCATGATGACGTCATCCAGCTCATTCTCCAGCCGTTCATATACGGCCAGTTTGTCCTGCTGCACTTTACACGTGCTCTCCAGCTGCGTCACTTGCTTGTCACACGTGCTCTGCAGTGCGTAGAACTCCTTGCTCAGTACCTGAAACACGTGTCACGTGAATGAGTAAATAAACTAGTCCACAGTCAAACTTCAAGGGCGGCCCAACAGAACCTCGCACGCGCCGCGAATAGGGAATCGTCAGAATGAAGGAGCGACGCTATACTTAATTACATCATGCAGAAATTCTTGAAAAGAACGAACACATATTCACCCCACCGATACTGAAAGAAAAGCATCTCTACGAACGTACTCAACTTCTAAAATATTTTGAGAATGACTAAATGAAACAGCAAACTAAAGCTACGTTTTTCATTTCAATCATCCCCTGAGGAAGAATCAGAGAACGAACTGATAATTTGGGACACTTTTAACGTTTTAAACACAGATCTTCACTTAAATAACAGGAATACTTATTGTCCAAGAAGGAACAAAACGAGTACGGTATACATAAAACTAAAAACCAATTCTAAAAGCTCTCCGTGTTCTGGTTATTACATATATTATCTACATGTAGCACTACACTCTTTCTTATTGCAGCCTTTTTGTATAACAGAAATGTGCCAGAATTTAAGAACATGTTTAGGCTAAGAAAGCCGGGAACGCTTATTTCTGTAAATTTTGAAAATCGAACAAGAACTGCAATCAAATCGTATTTGTTAAGTATACTGCAGTTCAGCCCATGGCTGCACATCTTAGACTTTTAGTAAATCAGCACATATTTGATAGAACTAACTGGTTATGAACTGAGCTCAACAAACTTCAAAAGGAGTGTACAAAGCTGCTTTGTCTTTGGTTGAACGAACCGGGACAGTGCACATTACTTTGTTCAACGTGTGAGCCCAAATACTTTTACTGGTTAAGAGGTTGTTTAAATGCATTTCAACACCTTTTGTGTTTTGTGCACCACCAAGGCCAACGAACAAAAGATACAGAGAACAAACGTCTATGACAAAGAAACTGGCCGAGTCTCAAAAACACTTCGCTCTATTAACTAATAGACTGCGAGCAGTCTCTTTCTGTCCCTCAGAATCAGTCGGGAAAATACGAAAATCGAGCGACGAAGCAGCGAGCGAGTCGGCGAGAAACTGCTAGCCGCGAAGATTGCGGGCGCCTCCTTTCCT
>JAOBYE010729175.1:0-10068 GCA_025403585.1 Parazoanthus swiftii | reverse complement strand
AAAGGGCTCTGGATGGAGCCTGAAAGCTCGGACTTTCAAATTTAAGTTGGAGATAACGAATAACTCTTTTTCATCAAGTGAAGCAATGTTTATTTAAATTTTTCATAACTTCACTTAACTATTAAAGGAGGCAAAAAGAGCGCGGCCAAAACCAGCCAAGGTTTAACATTCCGTGCCAAATATTCCATGGATTCGAGAGACGACGCCGTGCACAACTAAAAAGAGAAGTTCTCTCCGAACTTTTCAATGTTGAATGTCTGGTTGCCAAGAGAAAGGCTAGAGCCGGGGCAGGGAAACTACTGTCTTGGTTGAAAAAAGGCCTAAAATAATATGACTAGTAGCAGTTTGGCCTCGTTTCCCCCAAAAGGGGCGTTTTGCATGACTGCAAGCAAAACCCGATTTTTAATAAACGTTAAACTGTTTTGTCCACGACTTTTAACTTAATATACGAATCATTATCACATCAGTCAAGATTTTTTGTCAAATTTGACTGACTTAAACTTGCGCTGAAATCGAAAAAGCATAACGTAATCTTATATAACTAAAAGTTAAAGAGGAACCGGCGATTTCCATACTTTAAGTCGTACTATGATTCGTGTTTATGCAGTTGACCGGATTTTGTGTTCTGATTTTTCGCAAAGTGCGGAAACTAAGTAGTTCTTACGCAAGTATACTTAGTTGTTTGAAGTGTTATGATCATCATCTTTGTTAAAATTGGTGGCTTTGAAAAAAGCCGTTTTTTTATAGTGATTCTAGTAGATTCCCCAGTCCATTGCGAAAACGGTATCTTCTGGTATTCCCTCAGACACAAGTCTGCTTCTTTCTAGCACTACTCGCATCTTCTCGGCCAGCCTTTTCTTACTCCACAACTTCCTGGACTTCTCGCGTGTCGATCCATGGTTGCAAACCCGTCTTTTGCTTTGGTTACGATCTTGAAACTTCAGCCTTTCTCTGTATTCTATCATTGTCATTTTATGCCTCTTTTTAACATGAGAGTCTATTCTTGAAACGGGTACTTTATAAAACCGGCACTGCTCGAGGAGACAAGGCTCTTTCTTGTGGCGATCTTTCGAGGTCTGTGGGGCAATGGAACGCGACCGTGGATCAGGCTCTGGAAGTTTGTTGTTTTGCTGAAGGGTCATTCCGGGATGAAGTTTTTTTAAATGTCGATCCAGCCTAACAAAATATAATCCATGTTGTCGACAGTTTTTTACACGACAAGTTCCGTTCTGTCCCATTTCTTCTGCCAAATAACCTCTGAACAACTAAATCATTAAAATTCGTGCAACAAAATGCTTACGAAAGTTTCCATGGTTACACAGTCAATTATACGTGAAGAAGTATTGAAGGCATTCGACTGGCTACTTTCTGATCCATTGTTTGTTTTGCAAAAATCAGATTGGTGGATTTCGATCCGTTCCGGTTTGTTAGCAAGTGATTTAATAGTATAAATATGTGTCAGTCGCAATTCATTTTTCATATGATTCATAATGTCGAAACGATTCCGTCCAGAACCTGGGTTTTACTCCTACCTAACTGAGGTACCATACGAACGTCGAAAGCCTCTCAAGAAACGAGAAGTGCTTCCTGACCGTTATATTGTGGAGCGCTTAGTCGCCAAACGAAGAGTGCAAGGCAAATACGAGTACCTGGTACAGTGGCAGAACTACCCCTTGGAAGAAAGGACATGGGAACCACGAGGCCATTTGCCAGAAGAGGCGATAGACCTGTTTGAGAATCCACCGGTTCCTGACCCCACACGGGTATCGGAAGGCAAGGAGAAAGTGGCGCTGGTACTCGAGCGTGGCCTTAAGAACAATTTGATGACAGATGTCAATATCGATCTCGTCACGATGTTTTGCGCCACCTGTTCCCTAGAATATCATCTGAGATCTCTTCCACCCCATTCCAAGCAACAGAGCAAGACTTCAAGGCAGCAGGGCTCGAAGGTTACTTAGAACGATACGTCACTGTAACCGGAGGGCAAAGGCGTGTGCTCTTCCCTGTACTGATAAAGCCATGCCTTGGAAGGGCACCAGTGTTCCTGACAAAAGATGGTGACCGAGCTCCTTCCCGACACTTGGAAAAGGTTGGATTCCGATTCAACAAAAGTTGTTGAGTTTTGGGGTGACCATCTCTACGAACGGTTCTTTTAAGAGCCACCAAATGCAATAAAAGAAATGACCTTTCGTACTTCTAATACGCTTATCAGTGGTAATTAATTAGGGCGATTTTCGTTTGAATTCGAAAAACTCGTCCGCTGAATATTTTTACTTTTGTTTCACCAGCGAATACCACGAAAAAAATAATAATTCACGTTAGAGTTCTGACTTGGGTGTTGCTTGCACACGCGCTAGGTTCTTTTTTCAATTTTGGGGCCATCTCCGCCATTTTTACCCATGGAAGCCCTAATAGGCGCCAGAAGAATCTGTGACGTCGCTGACCGGAGTGATAACCATGTGTCATCTGGTGAGTTGTATTTTGCGTTTGCTTCTTGTTGGATTAATTTTTAGAGGTTCCTTTTTTACTACATCTTTAAAATGTGCCTTTTTCAGTGCCTAGACATGAGCAGAAGCTAACATCATGATAAATTGTTTACGTGTTTAGGAGTTGTTTCCCTCGACCAAGATGGCCGCTATGTCCCTCGCTGATCACTTTTAACGTTTACCAAAAGTTCGAGAAAGACCCAAGTCCAACGGATAGGAGAACTTCAGTGTAAATGGTTTTTGCCCCTAATGTTTTCTCTCCGTCAAACGATGCTTTAAAACTCTACAACCAAGGTTAGTTTTGGTTCTTCTAAAAAATAATTTAATTAGCGAGCAGTATCTTTTTGATATCATAAACCACTTATCCAGGAAACATCTCTCGGCGCCAGGTGTTCGAAGTTTACAACTCAATTGAAATACACGAAAAAAGATTGCTAGTTTGAAATTTATAGTTGTACTGCTAGAAACCAATTGTGTGCTCGAAGCAGTTAATGCAAGTTAATTCATTTCAGTCTGAATGAATTATACAACACTTAACTGAATTGCTCGGAAAAGCTACGTGGAAGTGTACTTTCGATTAGTACTTGAAGTAGGGCAGCTGAGCAAACCAAAAAATAAAATCATATTTTGACACATACAAAATTCTGTGATAACATTAAGTTTTAAGTTACTATGATCTTGATTCAATAATGTTTTTAGTTACTCTGATCTTTATTCAATAATGTTTTGAATTACTATGATATTGATTCAATATAGGTTTTTGTTAGCTAAAATACTTTGCCTAGTGGCAGTTTGGCCTCATTTCCCACAAAATTGTCATTTTGCATGTCTGCAAGGAAGTCAGTCTTATTCAAGTATTTTGCTTTTCTTTGCATGATGGGATGTTTAGTTGATGAAGTACTGTGATCTTCATTCAATATAGGTAGATCCATTGGTTAAAAATATTTTGTCTAGTGGCAGTTTGGCCTCGTTTCCCACAAAATGTTTTTAGGTATCTGAAAGCAAACCAAGCTTTTGACAAGTATTACGATGATCTTGATTCAATAGTGTTTTTAGTTACTATGATCTTGATTCAATAATGTTTTTAGTTACTATGATCTTTATTCAATAATGTTTTGAATTACTATGATATTGATTCAATATAGGTTTTTGTTAGCTAAAATACTTTGCCTAGTGGCAGTTTTGGCTCGTTTCCCACAAAATTGTCATTTTGCATGTCTGCAAGGAAGTCAGTCTTATTCAAGTATTTTGTTTTTCTTTGCATGACTGGATGTTTAGTTGATGAAGTTACTATGATCTTCATTCAATATAGGTTTCAATTGGTTAAAAATAATTTGTCTAGTGGCAGTTTGGCCTCGTTTCCCACAAAAATGTTGTTGAACAGGCATGTCTGCAGGGAAGTCAGTCTTATTTAAGTATTTTGTTTTTCTTTGCATGACTGGATGTTTAGTTGATGAAGTTACTATGATCTTCATTCAATACAGGTTTCCATTGGTTAAAAATAATTTGTCTAGTGGCAGTTTGGCCTCATTTCCCACAAAAATGTTGTTGAACAGGCATGTCTGCAGGGAAGTCAGTCTTATTTAAGTATTTTGTTTTTCATTGCATGATAGGATGTTAAGTTGATGAAGTTACTATGATCTTGGTTCAATATAGGTTTCTGTTAGCTAAATTACTTTGCCTAGTGGTAGTTTGGTCTTGTTTCCCACAAAATGTTTTTAGGTATCTGAAAGCAAACCAAGCTTTTGACAGTACTTGAAACACTTTGTTGTTTTTGGCATGATGGGATGAAAGGCTTAAAAATATGGCAAGTACCAGTACACATGTTTTGAAGATTTATTGGTCATATCTTTTGCAGATTGGGTGGCTCCTAAAGGAGCCGTTTATTTTGTCTTGAGCTGTGCAGCTTTCAGTTTGAACGAGCTCTCTTGGCTTGGGCTTCTAAGATGTCTTGAACTAAGACTGCCTTCTTTCTTTTACGGACGGGTTTTCCAAGCATTTCAGACAGTTTGGAAGTAAGGGTCAATACAGTCATCCTTTCCAGTTCAGACTTGGTTGGATAATTGTCTTGAGAAGTAGAAGGTTCTGTAGCTGCAGGAGGGGTGTGACCAATCATTTGGGACATCTACATGCATTTCTCTGCTACTCTTTGCTTGCCACCATTGGTCCAGAAGTCTGTAGCTGATTTGTTGTATTTTCGTGGCACTCGCCTAGCATCTTTCAACTTTTCCAGGCGTTTTTCAACTATCAGGAGGTCTTTGCAGGTATCCCACTTGTTGATCTTCCGGTGGAAATAGCGACGGAAATCATCGTTCTTTTTTTCAACACCTGTGTTTAAAGACAAGTAACTTTTCAAATATATGTCTGACATTGTTATTGTTGATTGTAAAAAGAAAACTATCTGGCAGTAAGTAATTTTGGTGGCACAAAAAATTAACTTCTCTTGATATTAACTCTATGTTTTCCCCCCATGAAACCATTGTGTCTCTCATTATGCAAATTCAAACTGATGGGTCCTTTTAATTTGTATCGCCATAATAAATTGTTATTAATATTAAGTGTTTCTGACTTCTGGCAAGTTACATTTTTTATGTCAGTGAAACTACTGGTCTTGAATGATCGAACTTATTTATAATTACCTTGCCCGGTAAACTTCTTGATTCCTTTTACATTTCTCATCAGGTCTGGAATGTGAATTATCAACACGTGGATGTAGGGGGTGACAATGTTCTGGAATTTCCATCCTGGTGTTTCACTAGTGTTAAGAAAGACAAGGAGCTTTCCCCAATTGAGAACCTGTTAAACAAGAACAGAAAAATAGATTAAAGCTACTGCTAGGTCATGTTGATTTTTGTTATTTTGTTATACAGCGGATGCAGAACAAGTTACACAGTTCATTTACCTTCTGTGCCAATGTATACGTACAATAGGGTTCTTGAACATTTATACTTTTCATAACTAATAATTAATTGTCATGAATAATTTTGGAAAGACTTCTTTTTCAATTGACTAATATATGATTTGTTCACACTAGACACTTCACAATATGTTGAACTTCTACTTAAGTATGTTGATGCTGTTATGTGTTTTTATGGTTAAAATAAGTACTTGACTGTGTATCGATGAAGCATTTGTTTGTACCTATTTTAAACCAGTCTGAACTGCCATATTGTTTTCAGTCCTCATCAGTTAAACTTGTTTACTTTTCTAGCCAAGTAAGAGAATGTAGTTTTTGGTGGTTGAATAAAGTTTATCCCATACCTTGATTTCATATGTATCAACTGTGTCAGAACTTGGTTCATCAGTGGCAATTATACTGTAAATGTCACGGAAATCCTGTAAATGAAAGAATGTTTTGTTGAAACTTCCTTTCTGAAAAACAAACGTCTCAACATAAATGACAATAACAGTATTAACATGTTATAAGTTTAATTTAACATGTTCGTAACATGTATTCAAGTCAGTTTACTTGTTAAATTGATAAACTTCCCTTCCCCCACTCTACTTACTACAGGTTTCTGCCATCGTTTAAAATGTCTTGAAACATACCTTCCATAACTGAACAACCTTTTCTCTGTTAAGAGGCGGCAAGCAGTCATGGAGCTTTTCTGGGAGTTTGCTGAGGATCTTCTTCTTGTCTCCCCCCATTAGTGACGTCCAGTCTAGTTTTCCTTCCTTGTTGAGCCATACACTAAATGGAACACCGCATGATCTGATCGTTTCGACCAGCTTATTCAGATGGTTCTGAGTTCTTTGGGAGGCAGGTTTATTCAGGTTTTCTTGCTGAAAATGGAAATACATTTAAGACAATTAAAAATGTTTGCACTAATTTATTATTGAAGTGAGAAAAAACTTCAAACCTGGCAAGTACAGGTTGCTTTTGAAAAGGTTTCACCTTGTTCTTCAAATTTCGTAATTTTTAGTGATAACCTCAAAAAAATAAGTAGCCCAGAAAATAAAAAATCCCGGACACAGTTCTATGTTTAAAAAAACTGCCCTATTCTACAAATTAATATCTTGCAATGTAAAATGAAATTTGCCAAAGAGCAGTGAGCCTGAAACAATTTCATCATTTCATTCAGAACTTTTATTTCAGTTGTTTCCTTGGTGCTGCAAGTAATTTGACTGAACTTTATTTACTTACAGCATCCCACCAGGTGCAAGCTGAAAGAATGCCATCTTGAAGGCGATCAGTAACTCGCAGCAGGCAGTGGAGCTCGTCAATGATGACATGGTCAAGTGGTATGTTAACCAATGGCTGGTGCTTACATCCAGGATCTTTATGCCACTGTTCACTAAATACCCTCTTCATGCCAGGAGCTTTAAAAAAGCTTGAGGGGAGATCCATGTTGCACCTGAAAATATTTTTTTTACTTGTAAGTGCTCTGTTATAAATACCCTTCAGTAACTACTTCAATCTGTCTTTCGTATCTTTTCACTTCTGTCATTTTGTTGCACACACTGACATGTATGTGGTTAGTCTTTGTAACAAATTATACTACTTTGATTCTTGAAATTCCTTTAACTTGCCTGTGTATGTCTGTTTGTCTGCTACTATGCAAATGTATGTTTTATAAATGAAGTTTCTGTTTCTTAGAATTATAATTTGGTTTTTACCTTTCCTTTGCAGACCCCTTGCAGTAAATGCATGAATTGTTGGATGTGGCAGACTTCATCCCCAACATGATGAGAAGGAACTTGTAGTCGCCCCCAAGGTACAGCTCAATTGACACCTTCTTCCCATCAATGTCTATGTACTTGTCAGAAGCCAGTTGGTTGACACTCTTAATTATATGTGCAAGGGATTCACGGAGAGTGTCATAGTCTTCTTTTGCTTTAACAACGGCAACAGCATGTGTACCTGTTAAATGAAGTTGAGAATAATCAATTGTGTAATTCAAGGTATTGTCAACAATTATTATTATAATTATTATTATTATTATTATTGTTATTATTATTATTATTGAGGATAAAACAGATAACTTACCAATTTAAAGTTTTCCTAACTAGATTGAGAATACTAGTTTTCTTGAAGATTTGAGGAGTAAAACTGAAATGATATTTAGTTTACCTTCGCTGGATGCTCCTTTAATGTCATCAACAATTGAAAAGGAACACACCACAAGGCTACTGTTTCTGGAAATCATTGTTCCGTCCCCTGCAATTTTCACCTATCAATGAAAATCAAATTTAAAATAATTTAGTGTGTTCTTTTCCTTTTCATTTGCAATACAAGTAGGAAAATACTGAAAAGCATCAGCTGCAATGGAACTAACAGTAAATGATGAGAAACCAAAGAACAGATTAAGTCTGGACAAAAAACTGAAAATTTGAATGTGTTAGAATTATCTGAAGTTACTAGCAAAAAAAACATTTATAACCTTGATTGGAGAAGATCCATTTGCATCGGCCTTTCTGGTTGAAATCTGTAAGGTGAAGACAAAATATGCAGTCTTTACTACTATTAATATCAGTTGTCTATTAATACTATAAAAAAAAATTATTATTTTATCTCGTGTTACATATTAATGAAAAGTATTTTACAACTGTTGAAACACATAAGACGCTGTTAAATTGATTGTTGATATTATTATTTTGTTATTGCTCTTATAAAATTATTATCAATTACTGCCAGTAGTTAATTTATCCTTTTTGCCAAGGTTAGTGGCAAATGTATCATGCAAACTTGAATGATAATATGTTTTATCCTTTTTAAAATGTTTTTTAGTTTTCACCCTGTTCTTACACAATTTAGTCAGAATTGCCCAATTTCACAATGGCATCACAACTTCTTATTTTTAAACTAACTTTAGAACTGCAAGTTTGTTTGTGTCATTGTATATAACTGACCAATCAAATTAATATAATTTATAATTATCTTAGCTTACATAATTCCGAATTTGTGCTTCTAAGAGTGGTTTTAGTGGTAGTTCTGCTCCTGGCTGTTCCCCAGGTGTTCTTTCAACCTTTGTTGCAGTGCTATGGTCCACAACTTTTTGGCACGCTTCCACCATGTATGTCCTTGGTAGACTGTTGTCAATTTGTGTTACCTGCAAATCAAAAAAACTGCTGAAAATGTTCCTTCCATGCATGCCCTTGTGTTTACAATTTAAGACCCTTGCTTGGAACCTCCAGTTGGTTTTGTTTGAAGAATAAATCTTCAAAGAATATTTTTAATTGGTGAAACATATTTTCATAATTGTTAACAATTTCTTAACAAACTATGTTGTGAAAGTTTGTAAGTGAGCATACTAACCTCGTGATATGCGGTTGAGGATGTATACAAGCTGTCTAATTTTGTCTTTCTCGTCTTCAGGAAGACCAAGATATTTTTTCTCCTTTTTTGAAAACTCTGGAAGAGAATTGAACAAATGTTAGTCTTGAAGATAGCTGGATCCTGGCTGTATTTTTTATTTTTCTCTGTTTTACTGAAGTTGACAAACTGCTCACTCATACAGCATGAATTGAAAGTGGACTAGTAGTTGTTGGTATCCAATGATACTATAATGTGACTTTAAGATTGTTTGCCTTTTGAAAATTGTTAATCGAGAATACACACCATCATTTGGGGCCTGGTCATTTCCTGAGGTTGGTTCTTGAGGTTGCTCTTCAAGGTCCAGCTCACTTGTTGTGGGTGCTAGTGGTAATATATCTTTAATTAATGCTTTTTATATAGTTTAATAATATTAATGTATAAAAAGGTTGACCGGATTTAAAAACCTAGAATCATATACATACACCCGGTAATGTTTAAAAAAGCAGTTATTGCTCTATGGGAAGGCATTTTGAATAAAAGAAGTGTTTGCAACACCAACAAAAATCGCTGTGGGTCTTAGTATTGGCCCTTACCCTTTGAGAATCATTTAAAACAGATATACTTTAAGTTGGGGGATTGCTGTGATTTTTCCCTCTAGAACTGTTACTCTTAGACCTAATGATTCTAATAAAGCTGTGGACACCAAAGCCCCAATCAAAACTTTCTTCAGTTTCAGTGTTTCATCATACATATTCACTAAAACATAAGTATTTACACCAGCACACTCTCAATGGACAGATTAATGTTCTGCTTCAGGTTTACACTTGTTTAAACATTCAGAAATGGTAAAACATTGCATTTGTATCAAAGTAACTAATGCTTCATTCCCTTGGTGAAGCATAGAGAGTTATATTTTGACAGTCTAGTACTAGCTCATTCACATCCAAATACTAGTCTCTCAAACCATAATTATTATCATTGCACTTGCTGCATTCCCTCGCCCTCTTTCGGCCCTAACCTAAGAAACCCCGGGTAATATCACCATGCGAATACAGGGTAGATAAAATATAAAGAAGTTTTTTTTTCTCTCAAAATAGCCACATGACTGTTCTTGCTGCACCGAGTTTGGATTGACACTTACTGGTTTCTTTTGAATTTGTTGACAGGTTCAACTTGACGGTTTGGCCTTTTTGATCCTTCAGGACAAGCGAGTCTGGCATCAAATCATAGGTTTTCGCGAACCAAAGAGCTCTTTCAGCTTGCGCTCTAAAAACAGATGCATGTAGTTTAACGAACATAGCAAAATACAAAGTAGACTTTTTTCGT
>JAOBYE010729164.1:0-10069 GCA_025403585.1 Parazoanthus swiftii | reverse complement strand
TTTAATACACGCCCCCTTTGGGGGAGCGTTTACTAGATACGGGGCGTTTAATAGAGAGGGGCGCCTAACTGAAAATCCTACTTTAACCTGGGCGTCTATTAGATACGTGGCGTTTAGTAAAGAGTGGGCATTAAGTAGGTCATTTACGGTATCCTAGTCTATCCTGTGGCCAACCAAGCTGAAATTTACTCCCTTTGTTTTCAGGTTCTAAGTCAACCCAACGTGACAGAGCAGGTGAAGGAGATGAGGAGGTGGTTCAAGGCGTTTAAAGATCAGGACCACAGTGTTAGAGACTACCGGAAGTACTTCAGACCAGTTCTGTGTTACTTGGAGGGGGCTTGGACCACGGCTACCAAGGGAGACATCGATGAACCCTTTGAGAGCGATCGCCATTTCATTGATGCTAGCAGCTGGTTCGACTTACAAGATAAAATCAGATTCACCTCTTACACGGGGCGCAAGGACAACCTGGAGAACCTCTCATTTCTTCCCACGACAATAATGAACATTATAAACGATACTTACCCGCAGTTCGCACAGTGGAACTACCGCATTGCCTGTCACCCGATCAGCCGAGACATTCCTTTAAACCGGCTTCGTGTGGTGGATGAACTGGGGCCGAGGATGACCGACAGTCGCACGTACGCGCAGCATTCCATGACACGTGCAGCACGATTCCAGTTGAATCCGATTGACAGCGGCACATGGCGCGAGGGAATCTATGGAAAGAGATGGAGCTTAATTGATGAGATCATGGGAGAAATACCTGGGAAGGACAACTACCGCGGGAAATTGTATGATGAAGCTTTTGACCTGCCTGCAATCAGCCTCGCTCCTGGACAGAACTGGAAGAAGCTCAACACTGCGTACTATCATCGATGGTTTAAAGTTGGAGCAACAGGGGCGATGGGCACGTCAACTCGCCATAGGGGATACTCCGACGAGAGTCTGTACATGGCGATGACTTCTCAACCCAAGATCGCAGGGATGAATTTGCGCACTTGCAAGAAAAAAGGGAAGAAGAAGGTGTGCAAAGTTCTGACACAGAGATGGTCATACGCCATCCCGCTGGAGATCATTTTCCTGACCCCCCTGGCTAACTGGAATCCATTTGACCTGCAGTATAAAGGCGAATTCAGAAGCGCGTGGGGTCAAACGGTGATCGCAGGAGGCAGGGACGGCGGCAAAACGGTAGAAAAAGCCTACAACGGGACTAACAGCAAATTGTATTTCCTGACGCCGGATGCATTTTTCTCTGGGGCGGAAGTCGATGTAGACGCCGCTGACACCACAGGAGGCTCAAAGGGGGTCCTTGACAAGGAAGGTATGTCTAATATATGGCCAAAAATGGAGAAGAGGTGTCTTTAGTACAGCCCCAAAACTATCGAACTGGGGCTATCAGCAGGGGCTATCACAGGCCTATCACAGTTTCTTCATTGGTGCCAACCACTACAAGTGTTAAATTTAATCTGATACTATGACTTCAACAGTCATTTCGTTTTTATGTAAAATTATATTTCCTTAAGGTAAAAAATGCGTTCATAAGATGGATTTTTATTGGGAATTTATAATTATTTTAGTAATTAAGAATTGGATTACAACATGTTTTAACGTAAGTATAAAAAAAAAAATTGGCAAGTCCTTCGATATTATTCACACCTTTTTTACTACCCTATCGGTTACAGCTATATAGTTACGATAAAACAAATGTGACTGTTATTTCGATTATGATTCAAGGTCGAGTGCGCAGTTGTAGGGCAGCCGGAACTAGAATCTTCCTTCCCGACATTCCTGGCGTGGGCGTCATCCGAACGCGGTACCCAGTCCTTCCCGTGCACGGTGAGGGAAGCCAGGTGTGGAAGGAGCTGGAGGCGGCCAAAGACGTCCTGCTTAAGTCCAAGACATACAGTTACGTGTTCCATGAGCCTTTGCAAGGCGGCCCAGCCCCCACAGAACTGCCCAGGAGACCTGTGAAGTTGCAGACGTCGGACTCTGCTAGCTCTGTGGTTTCACCTCACCACCATGATATTATTCTTTCTCCGAACGATGTGGATTTCCTGCAAGATGGAAAAGTTAAGAGATCAGTCACGACCACCACAGCCAATGGTCATGATCACATAGTAGATCTGCGTTGGAACAGGGGGAAAAAGCAATACGAAATTACCCGCTGCAACTCGAGACCTAGCGAACCAAAAGACAGGAAGTCATATCGATGCTGGGACAAGCATGCCCGAGTCCTTGCAGTTAAAGCCAACTAACGAAGGCGTGCCGAGTATCCTGAGTGTTTGCAGGATATGCAATGAAGGTTAATATCACCTTCTGCAACGCATCGTTGATTAATACGGGTTATGATAAGGTGCTGGTTTAGATAAAAAGGGAAATTCTTTGCGTTTCTTACATGGATGTACGTAACGAAGAAATGGTAAATAAAGCCATCGCATAAAATCGCATTAAGTATATCCTTTTTTTGGTTGAACAAATGTGTGGCTTTTTCAGTCACCCAAAGATAGGTGTAACTTTGGTAGACATTCTTCGTGATTAGTTTCCCGACTTTGAATTAAATGCGTTCAGCTCCGAACCTCTGGCCAGAATGATGATTCAATATACGGCAAAAAAACCCTTTACTTTAAACTAGCGGCAGGTGCAGGGAGGACTCGAACAGCAAATTTTGGAAGGGGGAAGGTATTTGTGTTTCAAGAGGCGTTTTTTGCACGATTTTTCTAATGAAATGTTTCTAAAATTGCCGACAAAAGAGGAGGCCCCGAACTCCACCCACCCCCTTTGTTATCCCTACAAGCAAGGCACCTTTTGAACTCGAAAGAACTTGGCAAGCAGTCTGTTCTCTCAAAAAGCCTCAACTAGTAATGCAAATTGAAAAAAAAAACAATCACTATATAAGCTTTTACTCTCTGTGATCGCAGTTTGCTTTTTAGCCAGCAATTTCCTAAAAACTAGTATCTGTCAGTAAATGGGTTGTTTCAGTTTTTTGTTGACGTCATTCGTGCTGATCGAATTGGTATAAATAACTGATTCTTGTTAACGGTTCGTTTTGACAATCATCGGTGTTTTTACACCACTGAAGTATTAGTCACAAGTGAAACCGCAATAATCAGTTCTCTAACGATGACAGGAGTTCAAAAGTTGTGACGATTCTTGAAAGATTTCTGGTCATTTCGTTACCATCCGTGAAACGTTTTACTTGGTTTCAAAATGTTTCCGTTTCGCAACCTAAAACAAGGGTTCAAAATAATTTTCGTAGGGAAGTCGGTCATGTTGACAGGACTGACTTTAACACGGGCATGTCTCGTTTTTGGTTGGTCAACATAATGAAAAAGAAATTATAAGATTGTGACAAGGAAGCGTAAAAAGACGAGCGAATAGCGATGTTACCTATGCTGCAATCGTTGTAAAAGCAAACTTTCATTTCACTTTTAGACGGACCGCCTGAAAAGTACAGCGCCAACACTTACTGAACATATACCTGTCCAACACAGGAGCCAAGAAACGAATACAAATAAACTTGAAGAAGACCTGTACTAAGGCATATGTCAATTGCATTAAATATCAGAACGAAATTTCCCCCAATTTACAAAATGAACTTTTCTCTCTCAACCGATAACATGTAGTGCTTGTACACGAAGCGTCAGATCAGCGAGTAGATACGCACAACGTCCATGGCAGTGATCGAAATAAGTAAACGCCAAACACACGAATCATTCATTTACAACAGTTTACCCAAGACGTTTCGGTTTTTAAAAAAGTGGAAAATGCGTGGCCGGTTAACACGACCGGCAATAAAACGTTTTGTCCGGTCATGTCAACATTCTGGCCGGACATTGTCCGTCGACCGGCCGTTATTACGGCCTGTTCAATACCAAAAAAAAAGAAATTTATATAGATATTATAGTTCACTTTTATTTAACATAAGTTAAAGTCAAGTTTTTACCAGTACCTGTGTGCCCAAAACTCCAAGAATTTCAAGGCCCAAAACCAACAGTGCTTGCTTTTTTTTCATTATTTTATTTGTGTTTATCACCCCACATATTGAACATATAAATGATACAAGATGAGTGATTAGTTTTAAAACAGATATACTGTCCATAGACAGATAGATCTAAACCATAGAGGAGAGGTTAGAATTATAGAAATGTCCAAGGGTTCATTCAAATTATTTTTGTCTCAATTGGCTCCAATTCCTTTCAATCTGATCTGCATGACACTCTAGGGCCTTCCTTTTGCCTCTGTAATGGCAACTTCAACTTTGGTCAGATTTCAAAGAAATGATCTGCCAGTATTTTGATCTTTCTGCAACTACAGTTAGTTTATTGATTTCATTAAACTTTTTTTGTTTATAAATTTATATTCTGTTAAACCACTAGTGGTCTAACAGTTTAGTAGTCTTATTTATTTCTCTACTTGACCGCGTCTTAGCATCCTGTATAGTCCATGACTTAAAGAATTATTTTGTAAAATGAATGAATAAAACACGGACTAAATAAGAATCCTGAAGAACAGCCAGCTATCTTTCAGATCTTGTCACTGTATGTAGCATCCTTTAAATAACAATGACACTTTTAAAAGCATGTTTGTTAAATGACACAGTTTGTCAGCTCTTGACGACACGTTTAACATACTCAGGCTTGGGATTCTCCTTGACGTATTTCTGTAGATACGTACAAGTAAGCCGAACACTGAAGTCATTGTCAACAGCAAAGTCGAGGGCTGCCTGTCAACAGAAAGCAAAATAAGAAAACTGTTAGATAAACAACACTTGTTTTTTTGCAAAATTTCTGCCAGAATCCTGTCAGAAACAAAACTTGTCCAACTGTATTTAAACATGTTTCATGTTCATGTGTTCCACTTGTACATTCTAAATTTCAAAAATGTTCTGTGGGATGCCCCCAGACCCCTCTAGATGCTTGCACCTTTGACGCTTGATGACTTCCAACCCAGGTGTACCTGCTTTCCCACTTACTGTACCCCATTTCCCAAGCGTTAAGAAAAACACCGTACTGGTGTGATCTCTCAAGGCCCCAGGCCAGGAATTTTGTTTAGGAGGTGCAAACAAAGAGCGGCTGGGTACTAACAACTTCCATGTTCCATGTATATCCTCCACATTCCATCAAAAAAGCCAATAAGTTTCATAAATTTCGTAAACTGAGTACCTTGGCCAGAAGAGCGCCAATCTTTTGTCCTCTGTGACTTACAGGTACTTCTGTGTGCCATAAATCCATTACTCCTCCACTCTCATGTTCATACTGTAGCATGGCTTTTGCTAAATTCAACAACAAAGGTTATATAAGCTGTGTTAATATTCTTTTCCTTTTTGTAAGAGCATGACTGAAGAACACTGGTTGAAGTGAAGGTGTTTTATTGTGAGAGTAAAACTACAATCAATAAATAAGACCTAATTATAATGAAAATAGAAATAACTATGATGATGATGATGATAATAGTAAAAGTAACATCAATAATGAAATCAACAAAAATAGTTTGTAAAGCTGTCAACTCACCCACATTGAGTGGGTGTCACAAGATTTCGAGCCTTGTCACCCACTCACCTGCATGTCAGTCAAAATCACCCAGTTTTCCAATGTTTTCTAAATTAAAATACTAACCTTCTGAGGTAGTTAATTTGATAAATGTTCAAGAAACAAATCAAATCAAGTCAATGTATTCATTGGAAAATTGTGTGTACGACCGAGAAATACATTCCATAAATCCGAACGACTAAAAAGTCCATCAGTGCTCACAGCCTGAGTGTTCACAAGATTTTTTAATATCTGGGGTTGACAGCTAGCTAGTATGAGTTTGTTCCCTTCATAAATAATTAGACAGAGCTGCTACGGGGATGGAAGTTCTTATAAAGACAGTGTTCATTGACAAGGGGGTTTGATCTAAACAAGATAACTGTTACCTTTATAATGAGAAAATATAATATAAATAAGCATAAACATAAATATAATAACAATATCAACAACAATAATAATAATAATAATAATATTGATAATAATAATAATAACAACAACAAAACAAAACTTTCAACAGAGTTGCCAGTTTTTCGATTACACCTGAGTATCAGACTTAAACAAATCGTCTATTCATTCCAGCATGTTGAGTATAACTGCATTATTATAGCCTGCACCAACAGGCAACAGTACAGAGCCATTAATACCTGCTTCACCGAGCGGGATAAAAAATTCCTTCTGACTTGGATCGTGTTCCACTCTATACGTGGCCATTGCAAAGGTCCTAAACAAAACTGATGAACTACGAGTCACGGTAACTAAGTTATTTATACAGGCGATACGAAGTACAAATCTTTTCGCTCTCTGAACACAAAACATTCCTTCCTGATACTGGCTGCAGGAGACCAAGGTCAATACTTGGTGTATGCACTCAAACAAACGCCTCTATTACTCAGGCTCTCTCGACTAATTTTCTTTTCGTTGGAGCACAGAGAACACGTGACCAGAACTATCAGATTTCGCTTCCGGGGTTGTAGTCGTCGAGGAACAGTTTATAAATAGGCTGCAATCCTTGCTCGGTTTGGAGTTGGACTGCACTGCAGTTTTCAGGTCATTCGATGTAGCTGGAGAGGTAGAAAGCATGTCCCGATTGACAGATGAGATCTACGACTGGGACACCAATCGCGTTGTGGAATGGTTGAGAGAGGTGAGCGAATTCATATGATTGAGCAACCTAGCAGGAAGTGCAAAGATTCAGTAAACTGCTTATGTCTGTTAAGTTACTTTGCCACATTCAGATGCACTGTCGGACAAAGAGATGTACTTGTAGTTAGATTTGGCAATCACCAAGCCTCAGTGACTGTTGTCCCGGATAAGATGTTCGAGTTTTCATTTCAGCAAATAGTTACAGCCATTACTGAGATGTTTGGAGAGGTCAGTCAACAAGTTGCTGTGACTAAATTCTTCCACATTAACTGACAAGTCGTTTGTCTAATACTGAAAGTTAAATGTTTTGTGCATATTTGGAACAATGCCTTGGTCATCTCTTCAGATTTATCCATAGTTTGAGTTTGTTTTGAATTGGACAGTAACTTGTTTTACTAATCTTGAGCCCCGCGGCGTCATTCGTGCTGTCGTATTGAAAGTCCTGTCGGTATCTTTCATTCTTGCAAACTCTTTCACTTCTGCAATTTGTAGTTAGCCTTTTACATTTATTTACTTGCAATATCCTGTTCGGCCGTGAGGCAAGTGTTTGTCAACAGTTGCACCAAATAGATGTTATTTAAGTTATTACAAATAAGAGACGAAGTTCTACAGTGTGTTCGTGAATGATATCCGCAACTCATCTTTATTTTGAGAACTTAGTCTTATTCCCATGTCCAGGTTCAGAACCATTAATTAAAGCACTTTAAACTAACTGTACAATTCCTTCATGTAGACCAGCTTTTCTACAATGCCAGTTTGGGTCTTTGAAAACATTTTTTAGATATTGAATTACATTTAATGATACCTTAAGGCAAAGGGTCATTCCATTTTTTATCCACAGCCCCATTGATTTCATGGGGTTTTATTTTGGTTTTAACCCGCAGCTTTTAGCGCCAGTCAGTTTATTAACACCTATCTTCTCCTTATATAACATCAATACAAAACAAGTTGTTTTGTTGTGAGAATATTGAAATTGATCACACATTGTTAACTATCCAATATGAAAAGCTAAATTCTCCCACACTGTTCACAAGGAAAGTATAGACACCACTAAGGAGAATTTAGCAACATTTCATTTGACATGTTCGGGGGTGAAATGAGTAATGTCCCTCTTTATCGTACACAGCAAGGACTGAATGATTGCCAAAGAATATTCTATCAACAGAGGATTAATGGAAAAGCGCTTCTGGTGAGTTTCGTTTAGTTAATAGTTTAGTTAGTTTAGTTTTATCTATTTAGTTTATTTGATTTATTTAATTATGCTGTTGCCATAATATATATTTTTGATATACAAAATCTGATTTGCTGGACAGTGTTTTTTTCGTGTGGATTTCAAACATGGATGTACAATACTTACACAGAAACATGACATAATAAATGATTCTTGCAATTGCCTAGCTAGTGATTTGACATCAGTTTTCCCAAAATCTTAGTTTCATGTATTCTACTGTTTGACTGTATCTCTTTCTTGTAGAATTTCCAAGAATATGACATAACAACCCTCCGAGTATCAGAAGAAAGCAAGAGGTAGGCTAATTAAGGATACTATAGTTAAGTGTCACCTAAACGATAATATTCAGTGTTTAGATTATAACTATAAATGTAGCTTAATTAGGTTAACCTTCAAAGTAGAAGTAAACAAAGGTATGTTTTAATAAACTTCTAGGCTAAGGCCAAATAAAAAATATCAGTTGGTTAGCACCTTTCTGCTAAAATTTCATGGTCAGGCGGGCGATTTTTATTTTTATTTTATTTTATTTTATTTTTTTATTTGATATTCACTCTTTGTCCAAGTAAAGAAACTTAGAATTTTAGTTAAAGTCATTCATAGGGCCGGACTATCTCTGTGTATTTATATCCAAGTAGATCACGAAAATGTTTAGTTTTCAAGTCACGTAAAAGGTCAGTCTTCAATCAGTCATGCTTTTGAAGAAAACTAAGTCTTGTGTATGTCCTTGTAAAGGAAATGTATGGAAATAAAAATAAATTTTTTTTTGGTGGGGAGCGTTTTTAGTAGTCAGGCGGGGATGCTAACCAACTATTTAATTTTACTTGGCCTAATTGTTGACCATAACAAAAGTACTCTAAACTGAAAGAATTGTTTTATTAAAATAGGGGCTGTCCCATACTCTCTTTAAAGAGCTACAGTCTGATGAATGCAATGGTCATACTCCATTTTCAGCAAATTGATTTTCCCAGATTGGAAGTTTTGGATCACTGGAGGTTTCTGGGTAACTACCCCCAAACCCCCCACCCCTCCCCTAAACCAAACCTCAACCTTGCTTCTAGATAACCCAACTTAAGGGTGCTGTGGTGGTTAATTGCCAAGAACCTACATTAACCAGAAGTTTCGAGGTGGAAGTTTGTTTATGTATATAGTAAGTGTCGATAATCAGGGGCAGATTTACAGTAGGGGGGAGGGGCTTATTTGGCCTGGGACTGACATTATACAAAGTTTAACATATTTTTAAGAAAAACACTGCCAGAAAAAACCACTTCAGGAGCACAGTTAACTGTTTCTGTGCCCCTTCTCCCATTCTTCCTCTTCCATTTCTGTAATTGAGGGTTCAGGTTCTCCTTTCCTGAAATTTCTTGATCTGCCCCTGGAGTTAACCCTTTCAGCCCCAGCCAGTTAATCAGTATGTAAATTCTCCTAACCTTATCCACATAAATTAAGTCATTTGGTAAGAGAATAAAGCTACGTATCATACAAAGAAATTTATCAAAGATTAAAAAGAAAATTCTCCTAACCTGTTTACAAGGAAACTATAAAGACAGTTAAGGAGAATTCAGCATTATGCCATACATGTATGGCATGTTTGGGGCTGAGTAATATCTGTGTTAAGTATTTGACCAAGTAAACAATTATAATGATTATATACAGTAAACAAAAACAAAATGGGAAAGCTACACCCTGACATCGCCGATACTGTAACTATTTCAAGCAAAAGTCTGAATATGTTTTAGCAAGTAGTAACAAAACCAAGCTGATTACCTTACCAAGCCCGAGTATACATGTATTACTTGAATGTTCAATTGATTATGAAATCTGTTATTCAGTGTTTTGTTTATTTCCTAATATATAGACTGATGGTCCTCATAATCTACAGGTCTATAATTTCCTTTACCCAAATACAAAACAATTGAATTCCAAAAATTTGAAACTCCAAAACATTCCATTATTTTGTTTCCCATTAAGCCCCTGTCTGTCTATCTGTCTATCTGTCTATCTGTTTGTCTGTTTACTAGCTCATCACTTACTAAACCAAGTACCATAATGCGATTTTCAATTGTAGTAAACTCCTCAAGTGTCTGCAGAAGTACAAGCACAAGAGGAGCAGGTATTCATCCCTTTCAAATAGATCTAAGAACAAAAAAAGGCTGAATAGGAGTGT
>JAOBYE010729153.1:0-10069 GCA_025403585.1 Parazoanthus swiftii | reverse complement strand
TATGGATAGCAGTATAATGTTAGTACAGACTGTTAATATATCCAAGGGCTACATGTAACAACTGGGTTACCTATGGATAGCAGTATAATGTTAGTACAGACTGTTAATATATCCAAGGGCTACATGTAACAACTGGGTTACCTATGGATAGCAGTATAATGTTAGTACAGACTGTTAATATATCCAAGGGCTACATGTAACAACTGGGTTACCTACCTACTAACATTATACTGCTATCCACAGGTAACCCAGCTGTAAACCATTGTACTTAGTACCAACATATTGCTGCCCACAGGTAACCCATTAGTTGGCCCTTGTACTTACCAAAAGACTGCTATCCATAGGTGACCCAGTAGCAAGCAGCTGCCCTCCTGGACTCCAAGATATAGTCGTAACAGGACAATGACCTGGAAATGACAGATGTCGACTGCAGCTGCTGCCCAACCTGCAAAATACAGTATTTCCAATTAACCATGAATGCCACTCACATACAACTTCAAATCTGCACAGTCACATACATGTAATGCACCATTTTCTAATGCAAATTTTTGCTAGATCCATTCTCTTGTGGGGGCTAAAAGTCATTACTTGGTCAAATTTGGGTTCATTAATTCAACATAAACATCACTTTTAGCCCCCACGAAGGAATGAATCTAGCGAAAACTTGCATTAGAAAAATGGTGTATTACTGCAGACAGAATCAAGTCAGAATTAAGTGAAAAACTGCTTGAATGTACTGGATTTTGTTCTTGTCTGTAGGCCTCACTTTTCTTTGCTGGTGCAGAACAAATAGAGATCCTTGCCTTGGTTGTCACAGAGCTTCACTTTTGAAATTGCCTGATTTTTCCATAATTTGTTCATGAGCAAAACCCAAAATCCCTGACACTTTCTGTAAGTTTCATAACTCATCTAATTTTACAAATTTCCCTGAAGTTTAGACTCTGTTGCAACCATTTTTACAGTACTTTAACCAGGGTAGTCACTGTCAACTGGATGTGAAATTCAAGGACTTTTCCAGGACTTTTCAGGACCTTTTTGAGCAAACTCAAGGACATTCTGCACCAACAAAAACGTGCTATATTAAAAAAAAATTTTTTCTGTATATTAATTCAGCAATGAGCTTTACAAGAATGGCTTATGGGGAAAAATTAAGCCTCGGTTTTTGCTTTTGAACATTGTTACATCAAAGGCTTAGCTCCGGAAAATGAAAAACAGCTTATTTTGATTAATTTTTTTTTTGGTTAAACAGGCAAAATTTTGCCCATTCCAGGATTTTCAAGGACCACAACCCAAATTCAATGACTTTCCAGGACCTGGAATTTTCATTTCCTAATTCCAGGACTTTCCAGGATTTTCAAGGATCATGGCAATCCTGTTTAACACTTAATTACTATTACAAACTAAGATTGTTTTCATCCTACTGTATACAGTTAGTAAGTTTGTTTTCTTCTTAATAAATTACCGTATTGTTAAGGCCATGTTACATGAGGCAATTTTTTCTTGCAGCTTGCTACATGTATACAATAATCATGATGAAGGGGAACATCCAGGCTTTACAAATAACATGGCCACCTTTTAGATGAGCCTCATGTTATGTGTTTTGATTGGCCAATTGAAAATTTGAAGTTATTTTGCCTCTGCACATTATTGTAAGGTATTTGTAAAAATCAGATTTAAAGGTGCTGCAAACATTAGAGCTGCTCATGTATAAATTTCAAAGTTCAGACTTAAGCTTGTAAACAAATTAAGTTCCAAACATTTAGAAACTGAAGTGGAAGACACAGCGACCAGAAGGCCTAGCTGAACCCAGATCAGTTCCTCATTTGCACTCAGCATTCCTGAAAAAAAGGCTCCAGGATTTACTTGGCTAAGAACTCAAGAGAACAAAAAAAGGGAAATGATAATGTTATGCAAGTCCTGAATAAAAGCTAGAAAATGAAACTGGTATCTATAGGTATTTTTTTTACTAGTTAATGACTGTCAGGACTCACAGTAAAAATTTCTAAATAAAATAAAGGTTACAAGATAATCATAATTAATGAGAATGTTAGAATTTAGTGATGAAATAGTGATAAACACCTGGTGACTGGAGATGTTGGGTCAACAAACCAGATCAGTACGCCAGTTTCACACCCAACAGCAAGAACAGCAGCTGACAGGGGCCTGGAACAGAAACAATGCTGCATCAGTAAGTGGAAGGTTCTTAACCCTTTCAGCCCCAGGCAATTTATCAACATCTAACTTCTCCTCACAAAACTCAAATAAAATTATATAACAGGTAATGAGAAATAAGGAATTGATCAAGTAGAATAAGCTGTTGAAGTTGAAAAGCCAAATTCTCTCAAACTGCTTAATATATAGAAAGAGTGGAGCTCAGTTGGGAGAATTTACCATCACACCATTTGTCGTGTTTGGGGCTTAAAGGGTTAACTTATGTCAAACAAACAAACAAACAAACAAAATATTTTCAAATCTACATTTTTCCCTTTTATCCCTGGAAAATCTGATGACACCTACATATTAAGAACCAATTAATGAGAATTATCTCATTTTAAAATTTACCTGTTGAGGAAAAATTGTCTTAATAATAATAACAAACAACAAATTCAAACAAAATAGAATCTTTTAGAATTGCACTTCCCCATCACTTTTATACACACAGTCATACAGTTTGTTATCTAATTAAAAATAATCAGAAGTCATGTTTCGCACCTCCATGATAAACATGTGACTCCTTTCTGCTGTTTGTGCCGCAGAACTGGTACCACGTGGCTGATAAGGCAATACAGAATGCTCAAAGTTGGAAACAACTATTTGAAATGACTGACACTACACAGTAAGAATAGACGTAATCCACATGTCTACTGGTACAAGTATTTAAAGGATATTGATATCCATAATATTCAAAAGAAAAGTATTTACTGTAATCAACATATCTACTGCTTGTGCTAATTAAAATCAGTTGATCAGAACACATCCAAACAAACCTGAATGAGTGCAATTTAGAGTTAAAAGTACTGATCATCTTCTTTGTTGCAAAAATTTAAAGCTTCAGAATTCCAGGAAGGTCTAAACAGAAACACACATGTCCCATACTTCATTCATAGCCAATATGAAGTGTCCAGATGGAGAAACTTATCAAAGGATTGGTATTTTTGGTGCCTAACATTTTTTTATTTTTTTCTTCAATTTCTAATTAATTTTGTTTACTGCTGTCGTGTGATAAATGTAGGAGAGAAGACAAATGAGAAGCTATTTCCCTTAGTTGATTGTGTGTTTCACTTCTCAGGTGTGTCAAAGTTGTTGTGGAGTATATAAATATTAAATATACAAACACATCATATGCAACATACAAAGTATGAAACCATTTTAAATACCTACCTGCCTTGTGGCACTATACTTTGTTTTAAAAGGAAAAGCTTCTCCTTAAGTTTTAAATTTTTTAACAAGTTTGGGGTCATCTAACAATAGACAAGCATTGATTTTACGGTACATACACTGGGTAGAACAACAACATAATTATGTTAATGATTTGAATCATTCATTTAACACAACAATAATTACCTCTTCATTGTGTGGATTTTGACTGTGTCATCCTAGAAACAGTAACCAACATTTATTGAATAAAAAATATTACATGTATAAGACGTTTAATTTTGTGATCAAACATATGAATATTTGTGACCACAATGAAAGGTTAAAGGTCAGATGACACACAATTTGAAAATTTTTAGTTTTGACTTATTTCAATACTTTAAGTGTCTACCAATATGTTTGAGTATGTGCACTCAAACTTTTGCTAAAAGTTGTTTTTCTCACCAAAAATTCCATTCAAAATCAAGTAACTGAACTGTTTCTGAGGACATCCTGAACCAGATTTCACTTTCTTCAGTAAAACAAAATTTACAGTTATGTCATTTGACCTTTAAAGAACTGACAGAGATAATCAAATGAACATAACCTTGCAGAACTGTTTTCTTTCTTTCATCACTCTGAAGATTATTTTGTCAATCAGCCACAACAGATTACAGTCAACTTAACATACTGTGTGTTTGAAGACAATTGTAGCAATCATGATTAACAGATCAGAAGACATGTATATTTTGTGGTTGCAACAGCGCCAAGTTCTAATTGCTGAAATGTGCACAACAAGCTGTTCTGTTTGAAAGAACACTTCATTGGTAGCCAGCATAGCTTTGGCGTTCTAATCAGCTGAGGTGGGAAAAATGAGCAGAGGCGTAGCTAGCTGTGGAGAGATTGGGGAGAGGAAATGGAAATCGTTTTTCCCTCCTCAACTGACTAGAACGCCAAAGCTATGCTGGCTACTTAATTGGTGGTTGCCTAAAACCTTCTTTCCAAGGGAAATTACTTTTTATCCCCATTATCCTCGTAGTCATGTCTCCATCTCCCATTTGAAACACACCTGACCCTTTTAAAAAAATGTTTTCTCAATCAGAAAACTTCATACAGGAGTCTCAATTTGTGAGACAGGCCTTTCCCACTTGAAATGGGTGATCATGTTTCTTGCTTGGAAAGTCAACCAACCTTCAATGCAACAGCAAACTTTGCCACATGTGGATGCCAGGCTAGTGCTCTCACTGGAGAACTGCTCCTGAAATGTTAAACTATTATCATTGATTTTTGTATATACATGTAATTTATACACCATAGCTCGGCCAAAGCTGCTTATACCAAATGGCCAGCAAACTCGTGTTTTCAATTTTTTCCAAAATTGCCTGAGCTGTCTTTGGTGGGGGCAATTTGGAAAAAAATTGAAAACACAAGTGAAATTAATCCCAAATTTTATGAGGAACCCATGTGATTACATGTTTATGATATAAAAGGGCAAAATTCAGTGCACAAGTTGACTACGAAGCCGTTAAAATTGAGGTAATTTTAAAATTCAGCACGCGTGTTGACTGCAAAGCCGTTAAAATCAAAGCATTGAAAAAAATTGAAAACACAAGTGAAATTAATCCCAAATTTTACGAGGAACCCATGTGATTACATGTTTATGATATAAAAGGACAAAATTCAGGGAGCGTGTTGACTGCAAAGCCGTTAAAATTGAAATAATTTAAAATTGAAATTATTTAATTTTAAAATTCAACGCGCATGTTGACTGCAAAGCCTCAAAATTAAAGCATTGAAAAAAATTGAAAACACAAGTGAAATTAATCCCAAATTTTACGAGGAACCCATGTGATTACATGTTTATGATATAAAAGGGCAAAATTCAGTGTACATGTTGACTGCAAAGCCGTTAAAATTGAGGTAATTTTAAAATTCAGCACACATGTTGACTGGAAAGCTGTTAAAATTGAAGCATTGCTAGGTAACCAGTGTTCAATTGTAGTGAAGTAATTTTGCCCTCAGTTAAGAAAAAATGCCCTCGCTCTTAGCCAATCAGCATTGAGTAATTTTGCCCTGTATATTATAATATCTGTAACATTTTTGAAAATCTTAGAGTTTCTCCAAAAGGTCCAAACATTTTAGGATTATTAAGTTAAACTGTAATTATTAATGTTAAATAAACACATTTACCCTGTATATTTGATAAATTCTGTTGCAACTTGTAAGTAATTTATACATGTATGAGGACATTAACTGAATGATTGAGCAATCAGTGTTAATACAATTATAGTTAAAATATTAATAAAACAAAGAGAACTGTAGGGAATAACATTTCTTACCAATTTGCAACTGATGCAAAAGTAGACAATACTTCACTTTTACTGATCTGTGGGCGAATGAAGTATACAAGAATAATTTATTTCAGTTCCTAAGCAACAAATAATTCAGTCGAATCATATTACTAGGTAATAAAATAATATAGCTATAATTATTTATCAAAAAAAGAATTCAACTTACGCTGAGGTGTGGAAAGATTTTTTCATGTGCTGCACTCATCCATTTTAGAATCATTTTATACGTTTCACTGGCATATGAAGACCATGAAGCATCTGGAAAAACAGTCAAGAAACTATTAGGAGCAATAATAACAAAATAAGACACAACACAAGTTTGTTTAACATATGAACTATCTAATTATGTCAAATAATTTTCAAATGGTCCTCACAATTAATAGTTTAATACATAATTATGAAAATTGTTATAATTTTTTCTTTGTAAATACATAATTTAATAATTAATATATAATTTAAATCATTTAAAATTGAAATAAATGATATTGTTGAAATAATATGTTACTGTATTAACATAATCTTTCCACTGAAATTATGGATGTATTTCTTGTAAAAATTTGCCTTTGTCCCCAAAATTGTACACATGTCAAAATTCAAAACATTTTTTTTCAGTCTTTCAAGAATAAAATTGTCTTGCAAAGAACCAGATACAATTAATTTATATTCAGAGCACTGATAAACATTTTAAACTATGGGACAATTTAGAGGTGGTAATAATAATGATCATAACTTTCACAAACTTGTTCCTATGTACACTGTATGGTATTATTTAAACAGCTAGTAGTGTTGACTGTAGCCTCCAATGCAGCCACCTATATAATTATTTCTAAGGTGGTTGGCTTGCATAATTGGAGGCTATGTTGGCTGTTGTTGACTGGTTCTATACTATATTGCTGGGACATGAATAAACTTATTTTAAAAAATTAATAACAATAGTAATAATAATAACAAAATTTGATAATAACAATAATAATAATAATATTGATGATGATGATTGAGTTAATTTCTAAGACCTGGGTTTTAATGTTTTCATCAAACCTGCAGCCTTTATTGTTCTTGATAATGGTAAGAAATAGAGAACGAAGAATCAAGCATTTTATTAATTTCATGAGCTAACAGACATGTAAGTTTATAATATTCATGTTGTAATATAAAATAATACTTTAACATGACAATAATAGTAATAACAATGACAGTTCTTAGGGCACATTTTGTAGGTTTCAATGTGTTTATATGAGCTTAAACTGCAGTTTATGTAAGGACTTAGTTAACCAACAAAATAACTGTTTGTTCAAGGATCCAAGAAACTTAAACACTTTGTCTGTTGTACATCAAAGGTTGTCACCTCCATTGTCCCTTGAGTCCTGCTGGCCAGTTTCTGCTGCAATGTTTTTACTGCACCTAAATGTATCATTAATAATTCATCATTTTATTAATACTCATAAACTAGAATTAAAGTTGCTAAATTATGCCACTTCCCTTGTTCAAATGTTTTATATAACAGACAGGGCTTAGAACTGAAAAATATATTTTCTGTCACTACTTTAAACTAGGTACTGGTATTTCCAAGTTTCGGGGCAATAAAGTATCGATATAAATTGGAATTTTATTATTTAGTCGTTAAAAAGCTGAATGCACATCTTCTTATGTGAGTTTCTTTAGAAAATGGTCATAGGGATAGTCCTCGCTGCCCACTTCTTGATCTTGAAGAGCCTTGACAAGTTGTCTTTGTTTGAGCTGGACCAGACGGTACTCCCATACATGAGTACTGGTTTTACTATGCTGTTATAGTATATTTCTCTCTGTTCTTTCTTTGAAATTTGCAATTATGACGACATAGTAAGTTAACTAACAAAAATGTATAAAACTGTTTGCATGGATCTTTGTGCAATACTGCTGACATAAAATACCATATAATTATCTTTGCTGACAGTATTTCTTTTGTAACTTTAGATCTCTGACTCAGTCTGTTTTCTGCATCAATGTTCAGTCATTTCATTAGACTACTTACCGGTATGTAATAATTATCTCATTATAACTGTAACTACAGTATTTCAAAAAAACTCTTTAAGTGTATTCATGCTCTCCAAGACAGAGTTTAAATTAGGTTGGAAAGCTTGACATTTGAATTTACAAATCAAATGACAAACTATCAATCTATACAAGTTCCAAATTCTCCATAAGCCACTTTCTCAATCATGCACAGAGCAATTTTAGCAGTTCAGTCGGTGGGCCACATGTATTGGAAACATGGCATATGGTATTAAGAAAGAAACAAGATCAATTGTTTTTGTAAGAAGGTAAAAGATAAAACCTTAAATATGTCACAGAATGATGTATACAGGGGTTGGGACCACCAGCAAAACCGGTACTTTGCTCTGCGCATGATTCATTGATTGAGAAAGTGGCTTATAGGAAGATGGTAATCCCAAATTATTATCCAACTTCAGTTCTTGGACTACAAAAACCCAACTTTTTTAATAGGCCTGGAACAAGTGCAATTATCCAGCACTATAGTATAGGGTTAGGGTTGTCTCAACCACACTCTGATCACAAAGCACGTACGAGCTCTGTGTTTGCTAGTTACTATTTTAATGCTGGTTTTGACCCAACTTATTGAAATTCCGCAATTTCGTATTTTGTTAGTTTCATATGCTTTGTCTTGATCGAGTTCAATGAATGGTATGAAACATGAAACACAAGGCTCCCATAGTTCCTTTCATACTTGTATGACACTTGGGTTTTGCAGAACTAACACTAGAATCTGCTACCAACTGACCATGCTTCCCAATCAGGTGTGAAACTCTTGACAGATTTTACACCTTCTCTTCTAGTGTCTGCATTTAAATCAATAACTGGATAATCAAGTCCCTGTTGAGATAAATTATAGTAATGAGAATAATTCAAAATACAAACTACTTTTAAAGTATTTAGAAAGAATTGTAGGAAACAAGATTCAAGCATGTGCTACTGTTTAAGATAGGATTAAGTTTACCTGTATTGCAGGAACATATTTCGAAAGATCTGCTGTCTCGTAGTTTTCAGATATAAAGTTTGCATTGTATTCGCACAAAGTGACTTCCCCATCAGGCGGAGGTGGAGGGAACACCGAAAGCGAAGACGTCGTCGACACCGCCATTTTGAAAGATGGCGGGTCAAAGCAAGACAAGGAAGGGAGGGACTGGAATCAAATGGTCCAGCACAGGCAGCCCAGTTTTTGCGATTCGGTAATGACGTTCGTTTATCTGCACCCCTGTCAAAACCACGGCACGGGTGTCTGTTTTTCACATATGTACAATACAAATGAAAAAGCTTAAGTTATAACTTTGATGCAAAAACACAAATGGAATAGAAAATCTGGTATTTTTTAGGGGTTGAAGAAGGAGCTTCTACGTGTAAAGCAAATGTCGCTTATCCTAGCCGCATGTACATAATGTTGTATATGTATTGTTTAATAGACCAATTACGATATATTAAAATTCAGCCTAAAATAAAAGACATCAATACGAGGCTCTGGGAAATAAAATATAGAGTTTGTATGGATTATTCCCCAGAGCCTCGTTTTGATGTCTTTTATTTGTGGTTGAATTTTAATATATCGAAATTGGTCTATGGTTGTTTTGTTCTTTCCTCGAGAAGTTCTGTTCGGTGATATACAATGTGCCCGGAACTTGAAAGACTGACGATACACCTTTAAACTTTTATAGCAGCTTGTATTTGATAACTGTCAAATATAAAAAGGCCAGAATTCAATTTAACTGTCGAAAAATTCAGGTATTTTTTAGGGCATTCCAAAAGTGAGGGGTATTTTTTAGGGTGAAAATTTTTTTCCACTAGGTATTTTTTAGGGTAGAAATTCGAGCTTCCCGACGGTCATCCCTACCACTTTCACCCTGAAGTACCCCCCGGGGGAATATTGCGTTCTTCACATGACTGACTATTTTGCATCGTGAACACCCTCGAACTAAGTCAATTTGTATGTAGAGTTTCCAGACACTCGGCAACGAACCGAAACTGATTATTGTATTGCGGGGTCGCAAAGCTGAAGTGAAAAACAAGCTGGGTATCTCTTTCTGGGATACACTACTTTAATTTGCTCCAGTGACCATATGCATAAACAGTTACTTCAAGTCGAGGTCAAGTTCCAAGTTCTCATACATTTGCTGTATTTTGGCCCTACTGGCATCGACTCGAAGCTTTTGACTTTTGTTCATGGCCACTGGGGCGTATTAATTATGAAAGTGGTCTATTGCCGTTCGGTTAATGGTTCTAAGATCTGAAACAAGAGCTTTGCAAGGTACTTGGGTGTAGATATATGTGTTGGAGGCCGCGGTTGGAGGCCCTGACAGTCTTGGGGAAGATCG
>JAOBYE010729142.1:0-10070 GCA_025403585.1 Parazoanthus swiftii | reverse complement strand
CAAGATGAGGCGTCACAATACAAAAGGGGTCTTCTTAGAGAAGACCCCTTTTACGTTGTTACGCCTCATATATATATATATATGACTTGCTTTCCTATTATAATTTAAAATGATTGATCAGTTGGAAATTCTTGTTTGTAGTAATGCTAAATAGAATACTGATTTCACTTAAGATTTCGAGATTAATTTGAAAAGAATCAGTTAGCCGTTCTACCACTTCTTTTTAGAGGAATTTGGAATATTTACATTTAAACATTATATTTTCTATTGTCTCGTCAGAGTCACTAAAAAAGGTGCATAAGTTTGGTTTATATTCGGTGAAAAATTTTGTATTGAATTTGTCTTGTTCTCGTATCAATTGCTACCTTCAGGGGAATTTGAAAAATAGCTTGTCATTCAAATGTTGCCGGTTAGCCAGGATAACTTTCTGCAAATCGCTTTATTGCTGTTGACGAGTTATTTATCCTTGAAGTGAGTTCCAGGTATAAATTTTTGTGTTAGTTTTGCAAAATCAGTTGTTTTTCCATTTATCAAGAACTGCCCTTGAGTGTGCTAGTGTGGTTTCAGCTCCTTACGCCCATCTTTAGAAATGGTGTCTAGGTAGCTCATTATATTTATAGAAAAGGCTGCAGCATGGCTGAATCTCTGAGCTAAGAGTTCATTTGTTTTCACAAGACCTCTGTTCGAACTCAACAGGTCTTTAATTTTCATTAGCTCTTTCTCTTATGATAAATATCAAGCGCAGATTTAGGGGAGGGGCCGGATGGTCCGCGGCCACCCGTTTTTGTCAAGATTTTTACAAAACATTTAAAAGAAAATCACTGAAAATATCTTCCAAACGCTGTTTTCCTGCCCCCTTTCCAGAATTAGGGTCCCGGCCCTCCCTTTCTAAACTGTTTGAACCCGCCCCTCAATATACTTGGGTTCAGAGCGGAAAACGATGGACTTGCAGTTTTGTAACTTGTTTGTGTATTGACAAAGATCTATCCGTCAAAATTTTTTATATCTCCAATTTTGCTGTCTTGGACCTAAACGTCTGACAACACAAATTAATTGAGCTGAGAGAAATTAATAGTGTTTAATTCTCCGCTGATCAAAAGACCACGTCTTACAAAGCAATATCAAAGCCATATATATTTCTCAAAATAATATCACGAATAATAAGAACAGTTCTGAATAACAACAACAATAAGTAAATATGTAAGAATAAAAATAGCAATAGCAATAACAACGCATAAACTAATAGTAACAATAAACTGTATTACCGCTTTCTTCAAGTTCCTTTAAAGACCGGAATTCGGTCGCGAGAACCGGAACGATCGCATCAGCTCTAGCACTGAAATGAAGCGATTCTCACGCTGTCGCTCATTAGTGGTCGCGAAACTGGTTTACATAGTCTTCGCAGTGTGGGCTGTTCAACTTTATTGTGACGGGTTCTTGACATGCAGTGGGCTGTATCGAGTGTTTTACTGTAAATACTTCAAAAATCTCCAAGAGCCCATGGCAATAAAACTGATTATTATATAGCTGACTGATTTCGCGTGCTGTGATTGGTCAATTTGAGGTCCGTAACTAGCCGTACGGACCTCTAGTTCTGGAGCGGTTGTCTGACAACCTCACTTGCTTCAATTAATCAACAAAGCCATAAAATAATCATCTTGTTAGCCTCGTTTGCTCGGTCCGTACGGCAATTTATGGATCCTCGTTTTTCATGGCTCGCGCGATCGCGCTTGGGCCATAAAAGGAAGGAAAAAACTCGGTCCATAACTTACCGTACGGACCGAGAAAATGAGGCTAATATGAGGTAATATCCGGCCTTAAATATGGAGGGGAGCTATGTGAAATCTAGTTTTGTATAATTAGCAAACGTTCCATTATACGAAGCCGTTTAAAGAGGTTAATGTTTTATTCACAACAGGCGAACCAGGCCAAGGTCAGCTGTAATGGTCTGTTGGTAGATAAACTATATTCTGTAATGTGGATGAAGCCGACTTGAAATGTTTTGTCTCTTATTGCAGTTTACATCTTTATACATTTCTTGTAATCTTCGTTGGAAGTAAGACGAACCAGTGTCTGTGTTAGACTTACCAATATCGTCGTAGTTCGAAGAAAAATCATTTTTCCAACTGGATCGGTTTCAATGGATTAAGTCGCACAAATCTCTTGAAAAACAAGCAAATTTAAATATTACATGAGCTACCCTTCCTTTTGTAACCACCAACAATTTTATATAAGAACACGTGGCTGGATTCTAGTATTTGATGTATTTGATATATTTCAATTCTAACTAGGTGAACAACCTGCAAAACACAGTAAATGTGTATGTTTAACATACTTCATTCGTTCATCCAACTTTTAACGATCCTCTGGATTCAGAACAGATTCAGAATATTTCCGCCTCAGGAAAACTGGTGAAAATTTAAGAACATGCATCCTCAGAAAGAATTTACTAAGTTTTTATAAAAAAAAGAACGCAGTTTATTACCAGAGTATTTTAAAACTCAAGATTACTTCAGTGCCTATATTTAATTCTAAACACGGTCAGCTTATCGTTTTATATTTTTCAAAAAAATAACCCTTTGGTCATTAAAATGATTGACAATCTATGAAATAACAGATAATAAAAAACCTCGACAAACCTGTAAAGTCTTTTAAAAGCACTTCTGTCTTGTTTGAACACGTGCGAAAGGGAGCTGGTAGAGCTAGAGCATTACTAACTCGCTGACAGAGCATCCGATTTTCAAAATGTTATTTAGTGATGAGTAAGCAGTTTATCAAATTGGGGATTTCCCCAACCGACTACATTGATTTCTAGCATTGCAGTTAAAGCATTCTGGATGTTTTTTAAATGCTAATGTTCTTGCAGAACTGGATCAGCAAACTTTCGACGTACTTATATAAGCTGCAATAAGAAACGACTGGCGTACACACGCACAAACGTAATTGGGACCATTCGTTGTGACGACTCAACGTCAAACCAGCATTCATAGCACTCTTTTACTATTCCTATAAAATGTTGCTAAAAAACAAAACAAACACTTCGTTTAACTGTGAATACGAATTGCTTTTGCAGCTAGTGAGGGTAATAGTGGAAGGATTTCCAAAGAGGTACCTGTATTGCACGGGCCAAAGAGACCGGAAAAATAATCAACGCTATAACTCGCTTATATAAAGAAACAGAGCTCGAGAAGGATAAACAAAAAGATATTGTAAACAAAGCACTCTTCCACCAACACCTCCATTCCAACTAAACTTGAGATCAGTTTCCCAATTTTTTGCCGCCTGTTAAGGCGCTTGAACGATAAGTAAAACTATTTGAAAATTAGTTCAGACGGTTTTCATAAATTATTCAGTAGCAGAAAGGTTTATATATAAGACACACCGGTCACCACGTGTTAAGTCATTGACAATTTTAACCCTATACTTTTTTCAGTATCAGTCAGGATCTTTTTTGTTTCTTTTTCTCTTCTTGTCATCGATTGTACGTATACTTAGCGAAAAGAAATCTGTAAACAAGTGGAAAATAACGTGAATAAATAAAGTAAAAACGAAACTGAAAAAGTCTTAAGTTTATTAACTAAATAACAGAAGAATTACACCATAGTTTTGTAAAAGAAAATTGATGCGGCAGCGCTTGATGAGAGACCCGGTGTTCTTTTTGGCCTTATTTTCGGAAATTTCGATCCTGACTAAGCTTTAACCAAATAATTTTTCATATTTGTTGGCCTAAAAAAATTATAAGAAATTGAAGAATCAGTTTTCTTTTTTGAATTTGAAATGAAGTAAACAAAATCCAAATGGACTGAAAATCCACAGGCTTGAGTTGAAAGACTACACAAGTTCAGCCAGTAAAAAGTTTCCTTTGCAATTAACGATCTGCTCAAAACAAAGGACTGCTGTTCATGAAAGAATGATTCTATTCTTAATGTTTAAGCCCGGGATAAAGGGTAGGGTGGCATTAAGTTAATCTTTACTCATCTCTTGATGGTAAAAGGGAAGCAAGTATTCAAGAACAACTAAAAGTATAAAAATTAACAAAACCGTTAAATATCCTGATACTATATATTTATACAATTAAAAAATGAAACAACTTCATCGCTTGGACTTCAAAAAGAAAAAGACTCAAGTTTTCAACTTTATCAATTCAGGAGACATTGCGAGTGTCAAACTGAAGACGCACGATAGGAGAAACGTTTCAAACATGAAACGGGTGATAGGGCACTTTCAGCGGCAAAATGCTTAAAGTTACGGCAATCCAGACCCTTCGTAAATATAAGAGACTGGGAAGCTGCACGCCTCATAATCAGGGCCGTAGGAGTAATAAATGAAGGTGAAAATCAGGATATGGAATTAAGGGGCTGCAAAACTGAACTGGGAAATAACCCGGTCGACCTTCTGGATAGTCGTGAGATCACAGCAATTAGCAATTAGTCAATACTGCGCAGTAACTAGTAATGGCAGTACACTCCCAGTTTGGTGGCACTACACATTAAGGCGCGCAGGGAATCTTGGGAAGGTCAAAGTTCCACTTTCCCAGAGATCTCCGCGCTCACCTTCATCTTATCGCTGGCGTGAACTCGGCGGGTGGACAGGTTTTTGAACAATAAACAATTACTGTTTATATTTATTTTAAAAACTATCAGCCGGCCGCAACTCCACAAGGTATGTTTTTTTTCACTTGTTTTTTAAGTAAGGAGAAGTCATGTTTTCATAATATTTTTCAAAGTATTATACATTTTAAGCTACGATTGTGTAAACATAATTCGCATACAGCTTACAATTTCTGAGGCAAGGTCGCGCTACTAAATGTAAATCCCCACTGCTAGCTGTGCGGCTTGCCTTAAAATTGATGTAATTTTAGGTTTTAAAAAATCTGAAGGAACATTTATTGTTCACACCTAAACAGTCAGTGGTAACTCCCGCTGGCAAAGGGTCTCATGTCTGTCACAAAAACGGAGAGTGAGTCATGTGTTGTTGTTCGCCGTTCGGTCCACTCGATGAAATAAATGAAACAAACAAATTGTTGCCACATAATTTGTTGCTTTTGGAGCAGCTGGGACGATAAGTGATGATCCGAGAGTTGAGTCTCCGCGATTGGATCTGATATTCTAGTTAAAATACTTTGCTTTGTTTCAAATATTTGCATTTTGAAGCACGAACATGTATATCTGCTAGGCCCTGCTATGTCCTTCGGGAAAAATCGTGTTTGGCGTTTGCCATTTCGGCAAAGAATTTTTCTTGTTTCGTGTTTTGGAGCTGCTGTTGTTGTGACTATTCTCGTGATGACATTCGCACCAAATGCATTCACTCGTTCTTCGACAAGGGGATTGAATCAACACGTGTGGGATGAAAGCTGCCTAAAAACCATAGAAAACTTATGCAAATTTCCCCTCTTCCCAAAAGCCCCGAATAATCGACAACGAGTTTGTAATCATTTTAGTGTTTCGAGGACAGAGAGAAACTTTGGACAACGACTGTTTGGGTTTGTTGAACCTCCTGAGACAGGAAATTACAGGTTTGCTATCGCTTCGGATGATTCGTCTGAGCTCTGGCTAAGTACAGATCATCGTTGGCAAAACAGTAAACTTATTGCTTCTGTTGGGACAAAGAAAAACGAGACAGCTTGGATTTCCAAACGAGGAAACTTCTTGCAGTACCCTTCTCAAATGTCAGCTCAAGTGCTTCTTCATCAGGGACGAAAATATTTCATTGAGGTGCTGCATCTTGATGTAGGGGGAGACAATTTTGTTCAAGTTACTTGGCAATTCCCAGTAATGACAATGTCATCCCATTTTGTAAATATAAACGAGAGATACCTTCGGCCCTATCTTGACGATTTTAATTTAAATTCTATACAACCATATGATCATCATATACCCTTTTCTCCGTCATGTAGAGAAGTACCTCGAATATCGAAAAACAAGGATTTTATCTTTGACAGCACACCTTACCTGGAACATGCAGCCGTAAAATGGGCACTTCCGGCATGTGATTATGACCCCAGCTATTTAGTTAAGGATACAAAGCTAAAAAAATGGGAGGCATATTATTGGAAGGTTATTCATACAAAAACTTGGCCTTTGTCTGAAATCCCTGGAGTTAACATAAAATATAATGTCAAATCAACCAAATTTTCTCTTGAACAGAGTGAAGTAAAATGGATTGTCTCGCTCTACATGAGCGCCCTCGACAAGAGATATACTGGGTAAGTCACAGTTATATTTTAAAATATATATATTTGATATATTTTATTAAGACAGTTTAGTTTGTGGTGTGGGTGGACATTTTTAGGGGCTTTGTTGGTAGTATTTTGACGAGCCTGAATGGCAAGCCATAAAACAAAAGATGAGTAAAAAACTCTGGTACCCATTGCGGTGCTGTTACATCTAGAACATACTTTTACCCTTACACTCCCCAATTAAATGAATATGTTTCTCAATAACAGTGCAGAAGAAATGAGCCAGCTTAATTGCAGTTTTGAAGCAGTGTTTTTTGCAAGCAGCTTTGCTCTTGGTTTCCCCCATTGCTATAGTAAAAGTGAAACATGCAAATGCGGCTCCTGGGAATATGACCTGTATACATGTAATGAGGGGATTGTATACTGAGTTTTTGAGAGGAAGCCCGACTGAGTTTGCAATGGTGGTGTTCATTGGGTCTTCTAAAATACAAGTATGTACAATGAAAGTATAAGAAAACATAATAAAAAAGGTACAAAATAGAAGGAAATCTTAAAAGTAAATAATTATTATCTGTTTTGGTTGGCAGTTTTTTTTTCTTTTTGCAAAATAATGTAGTCTCAGTGCAAGAAAATTAACTATTTGTTTTAATTACTACTTCAATTTTAAAATAGGACTGTTTTGAATATAAAATTGTTTTGGTAAATTAAAAAAATGGATTTCTCTTGAAATGAACAATGAAATAATGATAATGAATTGGGAATGGACAGAGAAGGCCTTCCTTCGATTTTATATGGTTCTTTGTGTTTATGGAAATTAAGGCTATTCTAGTTAAGTGCCAAGTGTAAGTCAGTTCATTGTGGTTCTGGGTCATGTACTGTTTGATTTACTTGTATTTTACACTGGCATTGACATCCTACTTTCTAGCTGTTATATAGTGATATTTTATATATTACATGTACACAGGGCTTAAAATAATGGCCGGTCAACGGACAGTGTCCGGACAGAATGACTAAATGACCGGGCAAAACCATGCATGGCCAGTCATGTTGCTAGTCAGAAATGGGGCATGTCCGAGCAAAATTCACGTTGGCCGATCACCGTGACTGGCCATGTTCGAGAAATTATTTTAAGCCTTGGTACACGGGCCTGGAACCCTTCACTGCAAAGTTTTGCGTGATTGTTCATACAGTACATGTAGCATTCTATTGTATTGTTTACAAATATGTAAATAGCCACTATTAAGTATTACTGACAGAAGTAAAATAAAAAAATTCTATAGACAAATTTAAAAAATAACTTTCTTGGGGGTTCATAGATTTTTCTTCAAAGCTACAAAGGGTAATCAAAATTATTTTTGGGATCCTGCATAAAAAAACAACCAGTGCCCCCTTTCCATGTCATAAAAATTAATGACAAACCCTTAAGAACAATCAGAAAAAGATGCAATGGAAATATTTTTATGTAGCCTGAGTTTCTTTCTCTTAATGAATTTATCAGTGACATGTCCTTTCTTTTGCTATTTGACAGTGCATACACTTTGAAAGGCATCAAGAATGTTGAGCGGAAAGACGACATTAAGAAAGGTTACAGATACCTTCTAGAACTCTTGGTTGAAGTGAGAAGTAAAAAGCAAACCGCTGTTCTGTCAGAGTATGTTTATCAACCTATCAATGAACCCAATTTTTTGTGCTATCCTAGAGGCGTTCAGTGGAATCGGACTTCTGAAGTTTATTTTGTAGTCACTTCGCAGAACCAAGGTCGATGGATCCAACACTTTGTAAACAATGTCAACACAATTTACAAAGAAACCAAGGATGATCACTTTCAAGTTATCATCTTTGATTACAACAGTGTTGACATTGACATGGATGAATCTTTAGACAGGAGCTGCTTTAAGAAAATTAAGCTAATTGGTGAACCTGGCGGTGCATTCATTAAGACCAAGGCTTATAATCAAGCTGTTGCCTCAATTAATGATCCGAATGCTGTTATTTTTCTTGTGGATTTACATTTAGAACTTGCAAGTCCACTCATCAATGAGATTCGCAAGGTAGGTTATAATTTCCCTGATGTATTTGTTTATATTTCACAATTATTCAAGTCATTAGTTGCATTTATTTAATATTTAATTGTATGATTGACCACTGTCAGCAGCAGACGTTTTCAACAAGGTGTGTAGAGCTGGGGGGGGGAAGCAATGGGGGCAACTGATGATCTGACATACTGTACATGTGTATACATTGTACCACAAGTATAAATCTTGGCCATAAAATATTTCTTTGAGTTTTTAGTTAAGAATTCAAGTTAATGATTTTTATTCAGGCCAGCAAATTAATTGAGTGGGGTTACACAGGGCAGGTAATGTAATGCATACTTCTTCTTTCTTTTTTTTTTTGGGGGGGGGAGCATATGATAGACTGATTTTGCAAGTGCAGAAGGTGTGAGTCTCTTAGGAAGGTCAGGGGGCATACTCCCCTTGGAAATTTTTAAACTTATAGCTATTAAGTTTAATAGAGTTAACAAATATTTTCATGTTACAGAGAACAATCCAAGGAAGACAGACATACACTCCCATGCTTGTGAGGTTACGGTGTGGAGGAAATCCTTCCTACCCGTATGGCTTCTGGGAGTGGCAAGGATTCGGCCCAGTAGGAATCTACAAGTCGGACTGGGACAAATTTGGT
Organism: Parazoanthus swiftii; assembly: GCA_025403585.1. NCBI lineage: Eukaryota > Metazoa > Cnidaria > Anthozoa > Zoantharia > Parazoanthidae > Parazoanthus > Parazoanthus swiftii. The sequence goes on along the minus strand of JAOBYE010729142.1, from coordinate 1,207 downwards.
GGATTTGGCAAACATAGAGAAGGCTGGGGTGGAGAAGATTGGGACTTGCTTGACAGGATTACCGAGCAGAGCTTGGAACATGAGCGAGTCCGCAGCCCTCATATGTATCACTATTATCACACAAAGAAAGGAATGTGGGCTACCACCAAGAAACCCAGTAGATAACGGCAAATGATTAAATGAATAGTGTTATTACTGTATAATAATATTAGGGGAATTTTTTTAAATTATTGTTGAAGGATCAGCATCAAGATATTGATACCACTGATACTGCCGTATGGAGCCCAATGCACACTACTGATTGGGAAACATGTTACTGACACGTGAAATTTCCCCCCACCCACCCCTCTCATAAACCTAATGATAATCCTAACCCAAACCTTGACTCTAACTATAACCTTAGAAGGGAGGGGTGGGTGAAACCTGGATTGACTTTAACAGGCATTTCACATGCAGAACATGTGAAATTGTGTCAGTCAAAACATGTGAATTACACTTTACATGTAGATATTGGAATTTACCGTGTTTTCTTACATGTTAAATTCGTGTTGATGATGTGTTGACATTTTATTATTGTTTAAATGATAAATTACGATAATATAAGTGTATAATTTCTAATATACATGTAATTATATTTTTTTACTGTTGTTATATTTTAACCTGCTGCCTGAGGCTACGCTCACACGGTACACGTACGATTTTCCGACAGTTAAAAAATTGTGCGTATAGGTGTTTCGTTGACACGGAACCACACTAAAAAATACGGTAGATAACACATAGCTCGTTAATTTCGCATTGCGCATTCACAAGTTAAAAAGGAAAAATAGTTAAAAGCGAAAATAGACCATTTCTTATAGTTATATACAGTACTAAAAGAAGTATATCAGTACATTAAATTTAAAGAAAAGTACTTTAGATTTGTTTTTTAAAAAAATCCAGTTTTTTGTAAACTCGTCCATCAATACCATTGTCGTTTCTTTTGTTTTTGAAATGCTTTATTGGTTTGTTTCACTGACGTGCTTACATACTAACACTAACAAAAATTTCAACTTTAAACACAATTTTCCATGCCCCGAACGCTCGTTTCTGCGTCAGTCGATCCAAGCACATTTCATCTGCAGAAGAAAGAAGACTCGGGGTGAGTCGACTGGTACACGTTATAATTGTACGTCACAGTGACTCGGGGTGAGTCGACTGATACACGTTA
>JAOBYE010729131.1:0-10071 GCA_025403585.1 Parazoanthus swiftii | reverse complement strand
GGTGGGGGTGGGGGTGGGGGTGGGGGTGAGGGGAGTAGGTGGGGGCATCAGTGGGTATTTGACCAATTTCTGTAGAGGAGCTGGTCAAGACATTTAAATGCCTCATATTTGCCCTGAATTTGTCCACCCCCCACAACACTGATAGTTGCATCATTGATTGCCATGGAAAGATATGACTATGTTACTTACCCAATTCACTGTACTGTATATCTTCACAGGAAGTTGACACTCCCCCACCATGTAGAAGGGACACAGACAGCACAGCTGAGAGCGGTATCTGCAGCAGAATGTCTCATTCAGATTGGGATACCGATGCCTCTACATATAGAAACCTACTCACTGTCGATTCAACCTCACGAGACACAATCCTTTCTGACAATAGTGATTTTGAAGTTCCTGAGTGGGAAAATGAGTCGGTTGGCAATTTAGAGGAAGGCTACTGTACTGGTGATAATGCACTCTCTGATAATGGAGTTGAGCATTACAACGTTGAACCGAATGAATTAGGAGAAATCTATAGTGGAGTAATGTATATTCGTGAACCACCGGGCTGGCACAAGCGTTGGTTTGTTCTTAATAAGCAATGCTTAAAATGTTATCGACACAGAACAGAAAACAAAATGTTGTTTGAAATTCCTCTAAAAAGAGTAAAATTTATTGCAACTGACAAGAAGCGAAGCAGAATGTTTCCACTCTCTTTATCAGTTCCTATTTTGAAGGAAGCCATCACATTCGCCACCACGGAGGATAGGTCACGACAACAGTGGATTTATGTTTTAAGTTTTGTGATTTCTGAACTTGCAAAAGACAACACTCCACCGAGTAGCCCAGAGGTTGTAGAACAGCGGAAAATCTCTCTTTCCACATTGTTGCAAGGGGATTATCTCACGTCACAAACAGGAAAAGACGCGAACGAGTCATTTGCTGATGATGAAATTAAAACGACCGAACAGTTTACTCAATACAAGGAGGGGAATAAAGCCGACAGACAAAGAAAATTGTCGAGTGATCAAGAAGTTGACCACGGTCGAACGTGGTCTGGAGATAAAATTACTGGTTCGATGGCACAGTGGACGCTCGGCTTGCAGGGAGAGGAGGAACTGGCCGAGTTGGACAGTTCTCTTTCGCCAAGGTATGCAGACGATGAAGCTTTCAAGGAACTGCAAGAAGTAAGTTGTGGCAGTTTGTTCTGTGACAAAAACAAAATTGCACGGTTTCATCCTGTGAACGACAACACACTTGAATGTATGGCGTTTAAAAGTTTAGCATTTCTTATAAACGTTAGTCATGTCAACATTACCTTCTTAGAGATTTTTTGGTGAGCTCTATCGAGCTTTATAAGACGACCACAATTCTGACAGTCCCTGTTTTAATTTTTTCGTGCACCACCACTTTTTTTCCCACCTTAATAATATAGCCAATCAGCAACCGTTATTTAGGAAATGGTCCATGCGTGCGTCTGTCGAGTTGTGGATGCACGCGGGAAGTTGGGAGAGCCACTAGAGAAGCATTTGAGCGGCACGAGGTGAAACCGTGTGCTTCTCTAGCTTCTCGAGTGCTCTCCCAACTTCCCAAATGCATCCATAACTCGATAGATGCATAACTAAAGTATTTATAAGAGAAATATGTAAAGGTAAGCTGATAGTAAACGTATAAAATTATCCTATTAAAACCGTTCTGAGCGTTTTAATTGGCTAAGTTATAGATGCACGCTCGCGCCATACAAAAAGCGCGCGAAAAATTGGCAGCTATGTTCTAATCGGTATTTGGAGCCGGGGTCTTGCGGCCGGAGAGATAAAAAGGATATCTTGAGTTGCACTACATTTGTTCACACATTTAATTAACATTCCTTTAGGCAAACGTCAAACAATTTTGGTTTGAAAATTTATAATGTTGCATAAAGTAAATCGACTGATCAATATCTTGTAAACAGAAAGGGAGCTTTGAATAGAGAAGAATTCGCTTTGGAGAGAGAAGATTGCTTTCAAGATCTTGTGCTGCCGTATTAAAATGGGTGACTTTTGAGTATGAAAAATCCAAAAACTCTTAAAGAGCTTTTGACTTAGAACTCTGTTGCTTTTTTTTCTAGCTTTGTTCATCAGTTTGAAGCTGTGTTTTCCTCAGCGGCTCAGGAAAAGTAACTGAATTTATGGAAATGAGTATCCGAATGCTTGTCTGAAGTTTGTCATAAACACCAAAAATGTCCAGAAAAATGAAATGTATGCCTTTAATGTGAAATTTCCTTCTTCCTTTCGAGAAAAAGTCTTACTTGCAGAACAGCTTCTTATTGAGGACAATACCAACGCCAATTGAACCGCCTGTCAGTTGAGGTAGCCTTAGCCACCACTCCTGTTTCTTTCAGGAGTGGTGTTTGTGAGTTCTTGTATTGACTACTGTTGACACCAAGCACAGAAACCTCGCGTAGAGAGAGCGTGCCCGTATTAAATCTGGTAGATGGATAGATAGATAGATAGAAATTCCGTCCACAATGCATGTCGGATGTCAGTGGGCTTTTAACAAGAAATCACGCAACTGCTGAACATTTACCGGTTCTGACTTCATTGTACCAGTGTCTGCCAGACATCTTGCAACGTCCGAGAAGGTTCACCGGCGGCAGCAGGAAAAATAGACCAGCGATGACTAAAGCCCAGTCCTCCACGGAAGTACATGTTCATAATAACACAGGTAAGCGGCAGGCGAGATGTGTTATTTAGTGTACTGTGCTGAATTAAATGTAAATCTCTTTGAGGACTAGTTCGTGCTATACACGTTTAAATGTCGATCCACTTTTCAACTCCAGTAATTTCTTTTGTTGCTATATTTTTTTTGTAAGATTTATACAGTTCATCCAACCAAATTGTTTTCATATGACTGCTCGAAGTGACTGGATTCATAATGTCATCTCCCATTCGCTAAAATCCCGGTTTAAATGCATCTTTTTCCCTTGAGCCTGAGGACAAGCGACAACTTCCGTTGGTATGATGCAAATTTAAAGAAAGCCTTTGCGGTACATATCGGTGTTTTTACATAAACGGATAATTTTGGTTGTGACTGATTCTTAAGGTTTTTCCTGATTAGTTTCAATTTTTGCCAGGAAGAAGCCTGCTAACTCAGCCAAATGATTTGCACAGGTTACTTGTTCTGTCCGATTTGGGCGACGGCTTTAAAAACCTATCGGTCGGTCGCTGGGATTGCATTCGAGTATTTTATGAAAACTCGTTAACTGGTTTCTTTTGTTCGATCAAAGGAATGGATGACAAACGACGAACCACAAGTCAGACATCAGATGTGAGCAGTGGAGACGAGTTTGCAAAAGCTTTCTCCACGCCTGATTTGCGATGTCCCCCCAGAGTGAAGCGCCACGGCTCTCTGACAACTGTACTCTCCAACAAGGCATCCCGTGTGAAATCAAAACTCACCACTTCGTTCTTCAAGAAAGGTGCGCCACTGAAATAATCTGCTTCGGCTTAAGGGAGGAGGGGAGGGAGGAGGTGTGAGGTTTTTCGCCGCCTCCTACGTAAGGTTCAGTTTTGACCTTAATTTTTTTGCGTTTCAACAGGTATCATAAACATTTTAGCGAGTCTAGCTTTAGCTTCAAGCTCTTGTGAAAGACGTTAAAAATACAAACATTTGGTTGGCGGTACATGTGTGGTTTCTCACTAATTGACAGCTGTGCTCTGACGAAGGGCTAACGCTCGAAATGTCAACTTTGCACCAAACCATACGGCGGAAAATATACCATAATTATCAACCCTTGTTGATCAAAACCCATATTTAACTTACTCGCCAACGTAGAAAAACAGTTTTTTTTTTCAAAACTAGTCTTCCAAGAGGGCAGGAGTTGGTTTGGATTTTCTGTTGTTGCCCGAAGGTATAATTAGCGGAAGGCAGCCTGTGCATATTCCAAACGGAATACTTCAATTTGAAATCGTTTTGACATTCGTTGGGTTCCAAATATCCCTCTGCCATTTGACTATTATTTAACGGTTCGGAATGTAAAGTTGGTCTATCACTCTTTTTTTCTGTAGGAGTTTTCCTCTGTATCAGCTTATTTTACTGCCTAGTTGTCCGCCTTATTTGAAAATGCATTATCTCTCTGATAGTTTGTTTGCAATTCCGTCTGGTAATGGCTTCTAGAAAAAATACCGGTTTGGTTTTGCTGCCACGCCGTACCGTGCTTGGCCGTTTTCTTCTTTTCCCAGCTTCTTTGTTTTCGCTCATTCGTTCAGTTCTCAGTTCAAGTGTCCAGTTCAGTAACACGCGTATAGATGCAGTGTAGATATAACAACACCGAACGGTCCCTTTCTTTTTCTCAACATAGAGAAAATAATTAAATGAACGGGCGGTGAATGAACGAGCAAGTTAACGAGTAACATCGCTCACTCTTTTTTTTTCTCGATTTTGTCTTTGTTCAGGATTTTTTCCTTTCGACTTTTACTTTTACAATTTTGATCTGCAAAGGTGGTAGCCATTTCGCAGATATGTGCTAGTGCAAATAAAGTTATAAAATGTGCAGTACAAACCTATGTATATGACAGAAAAAACAACAAGGTAACGAATAAAAATTGTTGAGAGCAAGTTTAACATTGGATACAGTTGCCTGGTCGAGGATTTCTGGAGTGAGGCTGTTCCACATTTGGATCGTGGTTGGAAAAAATGTTCCTTTATAACTGTTTGCATTCAGTGCATAGTATCTCTTCAGATGATGTTGCCGTGTGGTCATAGCTGATAGTGGGATAAGGTGGTCTGGCAAAGGGATCTCAACTAGACTGTGAGTGGCTTTGTAAAACATTATAAGCCTCGCTTTCTGTTCGAACAAAGGAAGAGAGAAATCGCAGTCTACGGTATATTGTTGTTGCTTTTGCCCTGCCTTTACTGCTTATCTTCCAAGTAAACCGATTTGACATTATCTATTTCAGGTAAGAAAGGAGACTCAAAACACCACAAAGACTTTGTGATGCAGAGTACGACCTTCTCCGGTTATCTTCTCAGAAAGAAAGGCTCTGTCTGGAAGAATCGGTGGTGCGTTGTTAAAGAGCACAGTTTCTTCTGTTATAAAGATTTTGGTGTTAGCGTCTCTGAGCTTGAATTTCACCTGGAGGGCTGTACGGTGCATTGCGTCCCAGAATCCGAAGTTGAAAAGCCATTCGTATTTACAATCGGCGTTCAAAATGACGATATCTACCTAGCAGCTGAGAATGACGCGGAACTTGAGGAGTGGATTATGGTTCTTGAGGTGGAGACTGGCAGCAATCCCGAACCGCCCAGTTGTAAGTAACTACTATTATTATATGGCTGACTGATTTCGCGTGCTGTGATTGGTCAATTTCAAGTCCGTAAGTAGCCGTACGGACCTCTACTACTAGTTCCGAAGCGGCCTCACTTGCTTCAAATAATCAACAAAGCCACACAGTAAACATCTTATTAGCCTCGTTTGCTCGGTCCGTACGGCAAGTTATAGATCCTCGTTTTTTCCTTCCTTGTCGCTTGGGCCATAAAAGGAAGGAAAAAAACTCGGTTCATAACTTGCCGCACGGACCGAGCAAACGAGGCTGATAAGAGGTATGTACTTTGTAAGACACATAGTCATAAACAGTTAAGGTTTAAAGTGTTACATATACTGGTACTTTACGTGGAAATATTTGGGAGGAAAGGAATGGGGGGGGAGGGGTGGGAGTGAGGGAGGTGTTGGATCTTGAAGAACTGATCTTTTTGTCCCTGCCTGGCGAGGGGGACGGGTAATCACACATTTCGCGGAACTTGATTTGTGGAAGCAGGAAATTTGAGTTGACCGCCATTCTTTTGTGGATTAAACTTTGCCAGAGTGGCGTCTTAAAGAAAATATAACACAAATAAGTCTTAAGTGGCGTCATCTGTCCTCTTCATAAACAGTTGGGGACCTTTAGGCGCCCTTTGAACAACTAGAACAACAAATGTATGGTAAAAAATGAAGTCGTATTGTCGTATGTGGGTCAGAGCAGGGTCAGGAGCAATTTTCAACCACTGCTGTTTAATGCGTGTTAAGACTTTGATGATATGTTTGAAGAGAGATAAAATTGAAATGCCTCTCAGTCTGGTGGCGCCATGAAAAGACAACAATCTTTTTGTAAGACAACACTGGAAGTGTACTCTTGATTTCTACTGATCTAAACGAGAAAAGACTTGAGAGTGAAATCATACAGATTTTGAGACAGATTCGGTTTAGCAACTCATGGTTTGCTGCTGAACTTTACAAATTATTAACAGTTGACTGAATCGATTATCAAAATCTAACAAAAGGGGCGGCCATTATTATAAACCAGAAGCTCATAAGACTTATGTGCTTTTGTGTACACCGAATGATTATCAGGAGATGATGTAAAACTTGGTCCTCAGATTATTTTAGCCGAAAATAACGAAGTTAAAATCATGTTAACTTTAATACCAACTAGTTGTCAAAAACCCAGAAAGCGACCATAGGATTTGCTTGTGTTGACGAGAACATGAGCGGAAGTGTATGGTGTTGACTGCTGTAAAACCCATTTATAGTTTCCGAGCTTATACACGTTTTTGGTAAGTTAATAAACGGGGTGGTATTATTCGGGGGGAGGCTTACAAGTGATACAAAAATAAATTAATAGATAAGAAATAATTTAAGACTAAAATACAACTCTATCCAAATGTGAAAACGTTTTCCTTTTGCTTAGGGCCTTGAGTCTGCTAATCGTAACAAAAAATAATCGAGGGGGAGGAGGAGGGGGGGGGGCTAGGGTCTTAATTTATTGGTTATAACTTGGCTATCTTTTTGTTAGCGGGTAGAGATGGACCTACAACTCAGGGGCTTGTAACCGGAGAGGGGGGGGGGGGGGGTATTTTAGCGGGACGTTAAATAGCTTTGCAAAGTTTAAAATTAAGAAAAACTTTCATAAAAGTTTTTGTCTGCAAAGGAACTTAATGTTGACGTTTTTTTCTCAGCTCCAGACATCGACTCGCCCATGTCTTTAAGCAGTCCAACTCTCGCCACCTCACCGGGGTTTGCAGATGTCGAATCGTCGAGCCATGATGAACAGAAAGTCACTTCGGAGACATCGGCCGGTGTTTATCACCCCAGTTCTTCTGCACAGACCACCAAAGGAAAACACAAAGCTTCGATGCCAGCGTCCGGGGGAAAGAAGTCTCTTTTTAGCTCGTTGACGCACAAGTTCGGTCACAAGTCAAAACCCAAGACTATCCCTACCCCTGGTGAGTCAGTATCGAAGTGGCAGCAGCCGGTTGGACAAAGTGTTGAGGACGGGTTTGTAATTGTGTCACATGAGGCGGCTCCCCAAGAACAAGACTCGCTTGGTGAGTGCACGCCTTTTGACAGACTTATCTACTTTTGCGTTTTGTTGACTACAGCTATTTTATAAAATGTTCGCTTGTTCATTATCCATTCGTGCATTGTGCAATCGATAAACGTTTTTAGACACTTAGCTGAATAGAGTTTATTTTCTGATGCACAACGAGACTATCTTTAATTTTCAAAACTACTTGATTTTCCAAAACTTTACTTTCCGACGCAGAAAACATCTATTCTTTCTTCCGTTTTGACATCCCACAGTTGCTTTCGGTCCGGGAGCGCACCATTGCAGCAGGACACACCGTTTTTGAAATAGCTGTATAGATTATAGATTTGTATTTACTACATCAAACATGCAGGTATTTCGAAAAAGGTTGACATTGTGCAATAGTGCAAACCATGGATCTGTGAGTTGCTATGCCGCACTTAGAATTAACACAAGCGGTTTCTTTGGAGATCTTATACTTCAAACAGTTGAACAGCTGGCTGTCGCTCATTTTCCTTGGAAGGGGCCAAGGTGTTGTGGCCAGCATCGGTATTGTAAAGCACAGGATAAGTAATTGTTAAGAACCTTGAGTAGTTGTAGCGATAAAGCGCTTTACACGCACGTACACTACCATTTGTTTATTTTATTTTTATCTTCTAAAATAAAACAACATTTGCGCCGACGTAAAGACAAACAAATCAGTTTAGATGACGTGATGTGACGTGTACGCGTAGTCGCGTGTCCTTGGTCGCTAAATAATTTAAATTATAAGATGTTTTTAGTTTAAAAATTTTACTAACATCAATAACATAAATATCGGTGATGTTAAGAATTAGGATCGTGTATCATGGCACATGGTTACGATTTTTAGCGCTATTTCGCTGCAGCAATGCGTTGCAAGTTTTGAATGATGTTCAAAAACTCACGACATTGTTCTCATATTGGCCGGCAATAAGAAAAACCCCGTGGGGTTATTACTCGAGAAGACAATTTTTCGCGCAATGTTGCGTAAGAATTTGAGAACATGGCCCATGGTTACGACTTGCGCTGCAAGTTTTTAAATGGCATTTAAAAGCTCGCAACAGTGTCAGAATTTTTGTTGGAGTTGGCTGTGTAAGCTGTTACACTACATCGATTTCTTGCGCAACAATGTTGCGTCAAAAGTCCAACCGTGTAACATCACCTTAACGTCTGTCAATGTCCAATATTTTTCAGTTAGCGCGGAACGCTTTGTTAACTGTTTCAGGGCGTATATATGATTCTTTTTCCAATCACTTTGAGCATTCAGTGGAAGCTACTGACTCACAGAGAAAACGTTGTTTCTTCGGCATTCTTTGCTTTGGCTATTTGTTGCGTAAATTGGCTGGCCAAGTGACGTATGAAGGAAAAATTAGCTGACCAAGTGACGTATGAAGGAAACGCATACTTGACCTGTTTTTGTTTATTTGTTTATTGAACTCGGCTTGGCTACTTTTGAGAGTGAAGTCTTTTAAATCTTTTTTAAAATAATTACTGATACAGTAAAAGGAAAATACAAAGAAGACTAAACTGCATGATCGCGACTGTGTTCAAGTTTAAGGCTTGAAAAATGTTTCGTATCATTAAGAACAAAGTCAAGGACTGTTAATGGCTTTAATAAACAAGTTGTTAATGGAAGTTTGATTCCCACGCACTTTCAAGTGGTCGGTCTTTGTTCTTGACCCTCGAATGAGGTTATTTTATAGGCTGTTCCCGTTGTTGTTCATTTTCATTGCCCTTGCTGCAGTACAACCAAACAAAGCAAGATATCCAAAAGCAGGCAAAGTCGAGTAAAGACGTCAGTGAAACTATTCCGCCAAAACTACGCTATTTTCGCTACTTCATGGTGGCCTTGGGTCCATCAACACAAGCTGAATGGACTTCCGAGTATCGAAGTAAAAGGTTAAAAGGGCTAAGATTGGTATGAATTAAAAGATATTAAAAGTCTATCGGAAATGTTCTCGATCGGCAAGATGCCAAAGTTTGGGTCATACACGTCGCATTCCACCAGGCAACTAGTCAAACATTATATTTATAGTTAGATTGCACTTTAAATATGTGGTTTGATCAACAGGGATTGATGTGTATTGTACGCTTTTAGCCGAAAGGTTTGTTGTAATGCTAAAGCTGACGCTTCGAGCGTTAACCCTAAGCAGAGCAAACTGGTCTGACGAAGGTCTAACGCTCGAAATATCAGCTTTTAACCAAGGCTTACTGCGAAAAACAAATTTTATGCCAACCCTTGTTGATCAAACTATATACTAAGCTTACTCGCCAACGCAGAAAAATCTTTTAAAAAACATGTTTTCGTGTATTAAAAGAGGACCGTCCATTATCATGTTGTCAGTTGTTGTTCCTCCCGCCCATTGCCTGAGGAAATATCTTTAAACGTCATAGAAAAATAGACAAAGAGTAAGCGTAATTGATTTCAGTAAACATATCCATCCATATCAGCTGAACGTTGAATGATGTGTTTGCTTGACTGGACCTAGTGTTTGTCCTACTTTTAGATGTCCCAACTTTTTTAGCAAGAAAGCCACAAAGTTACTATACATTTTGCCTGAGTTCAAGGTTATGTAATTGCCTGAAACCTCGTTAAAGTTCAAAATTTAAAAAAATAAGTCTTTAATGCCTAAGAATGTAGCAGGAAAAGAATTAGTACTAGTAATAGGAAAAGTAATAGTAATAGTAATAGTAATAGTAATAGTAATAGTAATAGTAATAGTAATAGTAATAGTAATAGTAATAG
>JAOBYE010729130.1:0-10794 GCA_025403585.1 Parazoanthus swiftii | reverse complement strand
TTGCATTGTATCCCTGTTGATGGGAACTTTTCACTAAAGTTAACAAAAACATCGGGGTCCAACCCCGAGAACTTGACAAATCTTGGTCAAACCCATAATTCCACCCCTCCGGTCCCCCGCTCGGAGTTTACAATGATAACTGTAAATGGATGTGGATGGGAAGAAAGCCATAACAAAGTACACTGTCTCAGCTTACCCCTACGACATACTCAGATAAAGTGTACAAGAACAAATGTTTCAACTTCAACATTACAACGTTTAATTCAGATAATTCACAACTCCGGCCTGAGTCACGTATTTGCATTACTTTGTGCAATACAATATAGGTACAACACTGAATATAGATTACAATATTTCTCTGAAGGTATTCATCCACCTCTCTCTGATAATATTTTTATATATATATATTAAATATAAATATATACTCTGTTTTTCAATAATAAATTTTCAATACGTTCAACCAGTGAACAGCATATATTTTGTTGGATAAGGCGAGGACACGATACGATTTTGTTACGAGTCAGCTACAGGAGGTTTTAAAATCGGGGTTGTCACAAATAAATATATAAGCTGAAGATGCCATTCAAACACATTAACAAAACAAAAATATTAACAAAACGTATCCGCAACGTACATTAGCCAGGGTTCACTGGACGTGCACTACTTCAAAAGTTCCAAAAATCCAGGACTTTCCAGCACTGTTTCGAAAACAGCCCCAAAAAATTACTTTGAAAACTCGCGATATCAAAAACTATTTTGAAGAAACAACGTGCTTCTTTTGCTTTAGTTTCCAGAAGTTTTCTGGAAAACTGCAAGACTTTCCAGTCCTGTGCAACATGCCTACACGCACAGAATACTGTTGCCCCATTCTCTACTATACTCAAAATGCAGCTGAACAGACGAGTTTCAAATTGGACTTGTTTTAAGGCAAAAAATTGCTTAACAAACGACTCAGACTAGGTGGTTTCTCTTTGTGTTTTCTTCATGTTCTGAAACGTTTTGGCAATTCACTTGCTCCTGAAAATGTCGTTCGCAACTAGGATCTAAACTACCGACATACTGCTATATTAAACGCCTCCAACCAGTTGGTCCAACATCATCCAACATTGTTGGACACACGTGTTGGATCAATTTGAACACATTGTTGGCTGATTTTGGAAGACGTTGGATCAGAACTGGTTGGTTCAATCCTCGAACACGTTGGCCCAACATTGTTACAGTGTTGAACCTTGTTTAACCTTTGACCTTATCGCCAACCAACAAAGTTTGGTCTATGGACACAAAAGTACAAAAGTACCATACTTTCCTGGTTGTAGACAATCGCCCTTTACCACATGCACAATGAAACGTAAATAGAGCTCTCGTCCGTTACGGATAGTTTTAACATTTAGTTCAGAGCATGCTGCATGTCTGTCAAAAAAGCGTGAGCTTCCGCCGTGATTACAAAAAACATTATATCTGTAGTTCTCATTTATAGGAGAGTGGGTGTGACGAAGCGACAAAAAAACTAACGATAATTTATGAATAAATATGTTTCACAAAACTGGCAGCAAAAGCTCAGTACTGCATGGTTAAACGAACTGCATAGGCAATAAACGCAAGAATTGATTTTGAGTTTGCAAAAAGTTTCATATAAATCTACTACTCCTTCAAGGCATGTTTGCGAATCTATCTTCATTTTAAGCTAAACAAAGTTCCTTGAAATATCTTTGCTGCTGATAATTCGAACCTTAGATAACACGAAGCCCTCGATAAAATCAGCGTTCAAGTTGAAAGGTGTCAACTTTTTTAAAAGTATTGAATTTCTCATAGAGCTTGATGCAGTGAACAGAGAAAAATAAAATACTGTAGCTGGGGAATAAGGGGTGAGGAAAGTCTACTTCACGGCCTCACCCGCAAGAAGGGCAGCCTAACTTTCTTGAAATGATTTTTAAACATAGCAGACAATTTTTGTGCACTTTTTGTATGGCTTGAGCTTATGTCTGCTATTCGATTGACGCAAGTTCCTACGTCTACACTGCAACATATGGAAGAATATCCAAAAGCTACTGAGAAAGTGGTTTCGAAAAAAAAATCCAACCAAAGTAACTGAAGGTGAATAGGAGCTATCGAACTTGCTGCATGTACGAAAACAAGCTTCCCAGAACGGTTTAGGGTTCCAATTACACAAGTTTGACACCACAGACGCATTTTTCATACTGTTCCAAAAGAAATGGTCCATGGTTTAGCTGCGCGTCTCTTGACTTATACAATACACTTTGTAGATGCACTTGCGTACATTCGATAAGCAAGAGAAGCACTCGGATTAACTTCGTGTTACCGAAACGTTTCTCCAGTGTTCTCCAAACTTTCCGCATACATCCAGTATTCGATTTAAGCTTGCTTTATAAGTATTAGTGGATCTGTTTTAAATACCAATAACCAATACGTACGAAACTTCACAGCGCTTGAGAGTTGTCAAAAGTTATATAACGACATCAAAACAAAAATCAACATTGCAGGTGTAGGCCATAACTATTAACATCTTTTAACACGAAAAAAGTATCGTTTATACTTGTAAGTATACATATATGTACAGCTATTTCAAAAACATTTACTTCTGCAAAGGACAATACTAAACACCCAAGGAATTATGGGAGTTATGTATTCTACGCTGCATAACATCCATTGACCTACACAAAAAACGAACAAAAGCGGCAAGTATCATATTACAGACTTGTGATAACTTGGGTCAAGACCAATTTGGCAGTATAAAATTAATGAAAATATTGTAGATATGGCTACTGCGCTTCTCGTAGGTTCACCTTTTTTGAAATAGCTGTACAACCTCACTCATAACCAGGTACAACACTCAGCCATTCAAAACAGAATATGTATAACAACTGGAAGTGATACTTCACTACTTCTAGTTTAAACAAAATCTCAGCCACATCTAGGACAGCCAAGGTAGAAACCTCTCTCAGACAAGACTGGGTGCTCGAAGCCGAGGAGAAAGCCTGCCTGTTTCAATACCTCTCTTCAGCCTGTCGTTGTGCCGCGTGTGAAGGCTGAGGAAGTTGTCTACCTGACTACTGAGTTGACGAAGGATGTTGTGGAAATCTTGTTTGCTTCCAGTTTGTAAGAATCTAAGAAACAGAAGAAAAAATGTATTTTTGAGAAGAGTATACATTCACATCTACATGTATTCACACGTCTCAACTGGTTAAGAAGTAAAGATACTTTATTTAGTAATGACACTTCGAAAATATTCCATATGGCCCTCTTCACAACACCGAGCTTCCCACGTGCAATGCTCAGGTACTGGTAAAGTTTCATTAGGTTTGCCTTGCAGAATTGAGCGTCAGGCTATCCAGACACATCGCTCTCGTGAGACAGCGTTGCAGGCTTACCGAGACAGCAGAAACCATCAAAGAGTCAAAGGGGCAGTTCATGGTGACTGCGCTGTCCTCAAAGCGACCAACAGAAGTTTGGAAAATCATCCACCATATTCTCAACTCACATTTCGCTATTACAACAGAGCGAGTCACTATGGCAACATCTACGGGGCAGGACGATTTGACCAATTTGATTGAAAACTGTCAACAAGATTCTAAAACCCCTTTTACGATCCAGCAAGTTACCTACCTGGACGTATTAAATGAACTAAAATGCCCGAGATCTGACTGTTCCTGTGGACCAGTCCATTCCCTGTAGAAATATCAAGCTCGTCGCTGACAAAATTGCCTCCCCTCTCACGCACATCATTAATTCGTGCATCACCGCGACTACTCTCCGAAGTCTCGGAAATCCACACATATATAAGTCCAATCCCGAGAGTTGATAACCTCATAGAACAGCGACTTCCGCCTTGTGATGTCTAAAGTTCACGAAAAGCTCGTTCTTCGACAAGTGGCAACCTACCTTTCAAACAACATTAACATTAGGGCATATCCTAAGAGTGCCTCTTACCAACTACAGCTACGCTCGCAATTCGCGATGACATCATCTCAGCTATGAACAAAGGAGAAATCAGCGTAGCTTATGAAACTATACTCCAGTTACATCGATTTTGATTCTCCAAGCATGCCTTAAAATAGTTTGCCAGCTACCTCACCGAGCGGAAACAATTCTTCCAGACTGACGACCGCAAGTCCAGCGAGGTAGAAACAACCCTTAGTGTTCCCCATTAAAGGGTCGATCCTTAGCCCGGTATTATTCAATCTTTATGTAAATGACCAAGATAAAAACCTACTACAGCAGTCAAGCCCCACCATATGCCGACGGCACCACGCTCTACGCCCACTGCAAACCGTCCTCCATCGACCAGTGATACAGGGGGCTTTTTACCAGCTCAGTAGCTGGTCCTCGCATAACAATCTTGTTCTTAACCCACGCCAAAATTAGAACCATGTTTTTCTGCACCCAACATATGTCCCGAGTCTACAAGCTCGAGTCATTGATTAACAAACTCACTACCAATGGTAAGGTGTTGAAACGACGTACAAGGTACCACCCTTAAGCTCCTGGGTACACATCTCCACCAACATATGCAGTGGACAGAGCACATTAACAAAGTCATCAAATCTTGTCATGCATGCAACTTTCTCAGTGAGGAAGCAGTTAGCCGAAAGCCTTATACTCAGCAAGCTGGGCTACAACGACGCCGCGTCCACCCTTACTAAGAGGCCCCAGCGAGTGCAACTGGCAGCTGCGGGATTTGTCCTAGGACGTTGTGCTAATGAAAAGGGCCTGCCCAAATTGAAATGGCTACCTATCTGTGAGCGCCGTGACCACCGTCTAGCATGCCTTGCACACCAAAGGGCCCTACACTCTAGATACCGACTGGCCGGCTTATCTGCAGCTGAAGCAGTACCTTCAAGCTCGTCAGACGCTCTACAACAACTGACAGTTCCGAAAAGTGGCCGGCACTTTCCAGTACACGTGTGTCAGTTTTTAATAGCCTCCCTAAAGACGCTAGGAAGACCGTCGACAGGGCCAGTTTTGTTACGAGATGCAAACATTATTTTAATGCTATTGCAAAAGACAGGCAACAAAAATTACAAGCACATTTTTACTTGTTTTATCATAGATATACTCTCCTCATATAATCATAGATAGCTAATCACGTTTTATCACATAAGGTTTTAGAGCATTTTATTTTATTATAGTAGTTTCTAAAGCATATAATACTCTAATCTTTGTCTTATCCTTACTGTCTTATCATTAATCAATAAGAAAGCTGATCTCGTTTTATCATAGCAGTTTCAAGGCAGATTTATTATTCTTATAATTCTGTATGGATGAAAAGCCAAAGTGATGGTTTGGAAAAGTACAGTATAGTTATTAATATTATTACCGTTATTATTATCAGCATCATTATCATTATTATCATCATCATCATCATCATCATCATTATTATTATTATTATTATCATTATCATTATCATTATTATTATTATTATCATTATTATTATTATTGTTATTGTTATTATGCAAATGCCAATCAATAACAATCACGGAAGGAGCCCTGTATTAGCAGTACATAGTCCTAGCTCCTATACTTGAAGCAAATAAAACTAGCAAAACTCAAAACTTAAGTAGTGATTTCGAGGTCAACATCATTAGGTCAAAACAAATTTGGAAATTTGCAAAGTGCAGAGACCTTTTATCGCAGGATAAGGAAGACACTTCTCGATACTCGTGTGGACGAAACTTTTCAAAAAAACTACCTGTACAACACTTGTTATTTTACATTGCAAAAACAACTATTAGAGACAAAATAATTGTGGTATTTCCCTTTGAGGAAATAATTAGAACCTGTTTTCAAAGAATCAAACAGTTTTTACGCCGACTTTTCCCGATAAAAATTCATATACAAAAACATTTTTAGATAGTGTAACACGAATTCTTAGATTACAAGTACATCTCTAGATTCGTACAGAGGAGTATAGTTTTAACACATTACAAAACTTACTTCTGAACCAACTGAGACATTTTTGGGTCATCTGTCAATTCTCCACTCAGTAATAGCGGAAAGGGCGAGTTACTGCACTGCAAGGGGCGAAGGGACTCCGTGGGCAGCACTGATACCAACCACTCATTGTCCACCAGTAGCTGTCTCACAGCACCTGTTCGCTCCACTTTGTTCTGTAACAGCTGAAGGTACTCCCACCGGCCAGTTTCTAAATACTTCCTTCAGAGGAACAAAGGATAAAGCGTCATCGACACTTTATCTCGTTTCTTTTTGTGTTTACTCTTTTATACTTTTTCAAGCTACAGTATCACAATTAAACAAGAGAAAATTTACAACTAGGCCTACATGTAGTCATGAGATGCTAAATAATTCCTTAAAACATACTATAAGCCAGCTGAAAATTGCTGATGTCCAACAAAAGCTGCTGAAAATTTGCCCTGTTTTGGATTTTTACAGTATAAACAAAAATTGAAATATGCTTGATATTCTTTGCTTGACTTTTTTCTTGACCTCACCTGTACGTTGACTCATATTTAAAGTTGACCATCTTATGAGGGCCAAGATGCTTGAACCAGGTCCACACATGGGCAATTCTGTTGTAGTGTATCTTGGCCTTTCTCAGATATCGGGTCCTTGAAATCAGTCGGACTTCCACATCTTTTTTCAACTACAAACAAATTGTTAAATTCAAAATTTCTGCAATTTACAATCGTTATAAATCTCAGCCTCTAAGTATCTTCTACATGTACAACAAAGTTACTGGTTGTTTTTTTATGCCTTTGTGAACATTTCTTTATTTGATGATTGTTCTGTAGTTGCCTAGTTTTGGGATGTCTGCGCACAGGCATCAGGGCGTGGCTCATTAGGTATCCATGTGCTCCAAGCTAGCTGACTGGACTTTTGAGACACTCGCTTTTTAAAACACGGTGTCTTGAAGTGGAATCAGAAAGCAAAAAACCAGCCAACAGGACGGCACGCAACCACAGAGCATTATTTAGCACTTTCCTGGTAATTATCACAGTTGTTCATGTAACTGTAATGAAAGGGCAATCGACTTACATTCATAACCTTCATCTTTGACTTCGAAGCAACTGACTACTGCGCTAAAAAAACATGGCAAAAGCATCACTTCTTGTGCACTATAGCAACCGAATTGGAAAAAAAGCAGGAGAAAGCAATTGTTGCGAGTTTGTTGACAGTGATGGGAAAAGAGTGCTACAAAGTACACCTGCAAAAAATTGCCACCATCCACGGAAAAAGAAGTTCCGCAACAATAATATTGGACAACTTGAGAGAAGCATTTCAAGCAAAGAAAAACATTATCTATGAACGACATATCTACTGTACAACTGCAAGGTGCAAGAAAACAATGATAACTTTGACCGTTTTCTGAACAGACTCGGAGAGCGCGTATCATCGTGCAAATAAGGTGCTCTTGAAAACGATATGTTACGTGACCTACATGCAATGAAACAACAACGTGGTCCATCAAGTATAATAATGATTAAACTCCATAATGATTGAAAGTCCTTCTGCAAGGCTCTTGAAAAAACAAAGTCCAATAAGACTTTAAAACAGTTCAATTGTTATAAAGATTGCCATACTGGAAATCATGTCGATAATGTCCATGGTAATTGAGAGTCAGTTGACAAATTGTTGATGATCCTCAACAGTTCAGTCACTTTGCATCATAATCCTCAAGATAATTTATGCCGGTTTCTGGTTGCTCATTTAGACTGATCGCCTATAATTAAAAGCACTGTGCTGGACTGATAGAATCTGTTCCTTGAAATCCCAATATGGACAAAGTTCATCTGGTATCCAGCTGTAAAACCCTGGCCATCCATGCAAAAGTACTGATTTCAGATTCTGAAGAACTGCATCGTTTGCTGTTTCTAGTTGTAGCTTGTTGAGTTTCTCTTCTGATATGGGAAGAACAGCTATTTTAAAGTCATCAAGCTCATTTCCTTCTTCTGGGAGGTAAAGTCTGCTCAACGTGTCTGCAATAAAAAGCTCTTTACCTTTACCTTTCTTGTACTCAAGGTTGAGGTCGTAATGCACGAGTTTCATAAGCATTTTCTCAGTCGCAGAGGACTTTTAATGTAACGGCTTGTGTTGGGTAGGCTACAAGCTGATTGTCTTGAGGTAAGACTGTTCCAAGGCCTGTGTTGCTGCTATCCACAGACAGTGTGACTGGTTCAGTCACATTATAGTGCTTCTGTCAAGGAGTGCTTGAGCCGGTTCAAGGCAATTTGGTGTTCTGGTTCCCAGGACCACTCGGTATCATTCCTTGTCAGCTGGCGTACATGTAGAGGTTCATTCATTATAGCAAGGTCTGGTACATGTATGACCTTAGCTACATACTGTGCCATCCCGAGGAACCATTGTAGTCCTTTCTTGTCACATGACTCTGGCATTTCTTTGACGGCACGGCTCTACTTGGGATCAGACTTTACTCCATCAGATGTCAGCTGGTGACCAATGTAACTCAGAGTCGATATTCTATGTCGCACTTTTCTTTCTTCAGCTGACGTTTTGCTTGATGAGCTCTCTCCAGCATGCTTAGTACTCTCTGATCATATTCCTGGTCATCCTTACCCCAAACCAGGATGTCGTCAACAATCACTTCAGCACCGTCAAGTCCCTCGAACACTTCATTCATAGCTTTCTAGAAAACCTCGGGGACTGATGATATTCTAAAAGGAAGTCGGTTGAATGTGTAGGTTGTCAGTTCGCTAGAATGTTTATCTAGTTGAAACTGCCAGAATCCAGCATCAAATTTGCTGAAAACTTTTCTTTGTGGCAATCTTGAGAGCACTTCTTCGATTATGGGCATTGGATAGTGCTCGCGCTAGATGGCGCTTTTCAAATGTCGTGGGTCAATGCAGATCCTTAATTTTCCTGGTTTCACTTACGATGGCCATCGAGGAATCCCAGTCGACTGGCCGTATCAATCTGGATGTGGTGCATGCAAGAAAGTTTTCCTAACCCACTCAACGAGTCCCGATAGGTTTTGAAAATGTCAGCCGAGAGTCAGTAGAGAATCTACTTCCTTGATAAGGTTTAGTTTCAGACTTGTTTGCAGGCCTACAATTGGCACAACAGGTTTGTCGACAAGATAGAAATGCATTTTCAGTGGGATGTTTCTATAAGTGCATTCAAGCAAGACGTCTCCACATAATCAATCTCCTGAACAAGATAACAGTTTAGTGTCACTGGGGCACATCATTGGACCGTCCACATTCCAGCTTTGCCCCTGTATCAATCTTGCAACGTATAAGTTTCTCCCCACCAATCAAATAAAGTTTTGCATTCCATTCTTCGCCCTCTCTTCCACAAATGTTATCAGCAGACTCAACCGTGGGCTCTTGAACATCAGGTGTTCCAATTATAAAAATTCTGAGTCTGGCTCGGTCGTAAACACTGCTTCTCGCTTTTGGCGACAAACAATTTCAAAATGGGATAATTTAAGCGGCAGAAATTACATTTCTAGCCTTATGCAGGACAGTATCCTTTCTAATGAGATTTACTGGCTACAGTTCCCACATGGAAATCCTGTTGTTTGGATTGTTTATGCCTTGTGGTTTGCACGCGAGTGTTTGTTTGGGTTGTATCCATGTCCGCCTTGGTATTTCGAAAAGGATTTGTCAACAATGTCGACCTAAACTTTTGATAAACCATTAGCTCCAAACGGCTTCAACTGGGTTCGAGATACCTCATTACCACGGCAAATATCGATAGCTTTCTGTAGTGAAAGTTCGTGCTCTCACAACAGTCGTCCACGAACTTGATCAGATTTAATTTTACACACAATTCTGTCACGAATGAGTTCGTCGGTCAGAATTCCAGTCTCGCAGGTTTTTCCCTTCTGTCGAAGATCAGTGAGGTACATGTACATGTATAAGTCAATGCTTTCATTGACTCCTGGAGCCCTGCTGTTGGAAATGTACTTTTTATAAGTGATGTTTTTTTCGTGGCGAGCAGTACTCTTCAATTTTTTCATGACAATGATGTGGTTGTCGGCATTTTCATCAGTCCACATACAGGAATGTATTGTACGTAGATTTCCAATGCTTCGGCTCCTGCCAGGTTCAACATAACACAAGTTTTCTTCTTCGACGACTTCTTCTCCAAGTTTGCAGCGACAAAATAAGTGGTGACTTGTTGTTTGAACCAGTGCCAGTTGTCCGAAACATTTCCCTCAAAGCTCAGTTCTTGAGGTTTGCTAACACTGTAATCCTTCTGTCATTATTTATCACGAGTTTGTTCACAAAACGCGTCCACACCTTGAACTGACAGCTCGCCAGCACAAAGACTCTTGTCTCGCTGCGCCCAGTCTTTGTTACCATGCTATCCAAACATGTACAAGCCAGAAGTCCAAACCGCAGTGACTGAACAAATAGTTTGCAAGTGCAAAAAAGCAAAGCATTACTACGACCAAAGTGCTAAACCACTTCCCCAACTCGTGATAGGGCAGCTTAAGAGTAAAGACACATCCTATAAAGCAGCCGGCTCACACAAAGGTTGGAAATCGGGAACTGTAGTTTCTGTTTCTTCCACACCCCGAAACTACATTGTTGATGTTCAGTCAAACAGAAATCGGATACACTTCAGGGACTCATTCCCAGGCAAATCAGCAGAACCACCGACCATCACGGTCCCACTGGTAGATGCAGTCCACAATCCAAGCAAACCCCGCCGAGTCGCCAGCTCCTGCCGATACCCTTGCTTGTCCTCAAGTGACTTGTTTTGCGTTATGGCATACATGTATTTATGCCATGCCTTGAAAAATACAGCCAATCAGAGGCCAGGATTGCCGTTGCATATTCTGCGGTATGCAAC
>JAOBYE010729119.1:0-10072 GCA_025403585.1 Parazoanthus swiftii | reverse complement strand
CCCCCCCCCCCCCCCCCCCCCCCCCCCCCCCCCCCCCCCCCCCCCCCCCCCCCCCCCCCCCCCCCCCCCCCCAGGATTCAGAATACTAATTTTGTTGGCAGGTAGATGGGCTTTTATACGTGGTGGGAAAGCTTATACCTGGGGAGTTTTAACATGGAATTTTGCGATATATGCGCGTCAGATTGCAGTCTTGGCGAATCTTCCTTTAAATTCTTTACCGTCAAACTCCACCCAGGCTCTGGTAAGTTAGCAAACTCAAAGTTGAATACTATTATTTGTTATTTTTTACCAGGATCGTCAAAAGTTTTACAATTTGCCAGCCACCGGTAAAGGCGGAACAATGACCTACTTGACTCGAGCAGTTGTCAATCAGCTTCTGGAGGGAGGAGTCTCCGTCAGTTCTGAACATCCCTGTGTCGTAAGTTAGGTCGCTTGGTAGCCGTGCTACACCTGTTCATGGCTTCTATGAACAGGTTCAAACTAAGCCATTTGATAGTCGCGTTTATCACTAAGCCCTTATCCCAAGGGAATAGTCGAATGGCCCCCGAAAAAAGACTTGACCATGTGATAGCACTTCCCTCGCTAAACAGTAGCTAGGGATGCTTTCTATGGCAACATCAGATGGACAGTAGAAACTTCCCATGGCGGGTTGCTGGCTGCGTGGCAGGTGTTCCTATATTCACCAGTTGTAGGATCTGTGAGAGCTGTCGTGTTGATGTCAGTCAATTAGTACATCTGTCGTGCAACTGCTTTGTTTAAGCATAACTAGTGATCACCTAGGAGCCAGCGGGTTGCCACGTGAAGCACAAGCAAATGTATGGAAAATAAACTAAAATCGCTCTTCAAGTTCGGCAGAGTTGTTTCAAGAAACAAAGCGGCGGTGGTCGTATTCCAAAATTAAAACGAACCCATATACGTGCGACCGAGAAATGCTACAGGTTGTTAATACAAACGCACGTGCGATGGAAACCCTTGCAGCTTATAGAAATAGAATCGAACCAGTTTTGGAATGTATTTACCGCTTTGTGATACAAAGACAACAAAACGAATCGCGCAGACATCTGTTTAGGTTTTGTTACGCGTGGGGGTACTGTGAGTAGCTATTTTGGTCAAGCTAAGGTTTTGGTTTGCTAAGGTACAAATGAATAAATAGAAATTCAAAGTATGAACCAAGCTTATTTAAACGAAAGACACGAAATGTTCTGCTCGTTGTGTGAAACTATTTTATGAACAAAAAAGCCTAGCAAAAGCCGGTCTTACCTCGTTTAAGAAGGGTAAACAAGAAATTAATACTGAAAGAACATAATTTTTATAGCTACAAATTGTGAAAAAGATATTTTGTGTTTTAAACATAACCAGATTGTATATAATTAACTCGGAATTCCTTTGTGCATTTTGAGAGTTTTGCACGAACTGCATTGCAACGAATAAGAGAATTAAGAGATGCCCTTTAAGCTTTTCTTGGATAACCAAGCAATAAATTGTGTCTTCATGCATTAATCGATTGTCGCAGTCAAGGAACAAATGAAATTGTCTGATTTACTGATATAGTTTTCGACAAATTACCCGATTACCTCGCCTATCTTGTAGGGGTGAAATGTTAAACTCTTAGTCGACTGAGTTGACTACGAAGCTTGTTGTAGAAAGGCTATTTTATTGTTTTTTTTTTGAGTTTAAAAAAAATCTAAATACTGGGAGTTGTAATTAATATACAAGTATTTGTTCAAAAATATCTGTCTAGAACCTAAAGTTTTTCACGTTGTCCTCTTTAAATATCATTATCGAACAAAGAGGTTTTGAAAATTATTTGTCTTGGCAAGTATGTTGGCTATTCCTAATTGCCTTTAGTAAAATAAATGTGACAACGTAATATAATTTTGAAGGCGATGGTCAACTGAAAACATACTTTTAACCTTTATCACTCAGTTAAACAATTTATACATACCATATCAACCATTTGTGCATATGAACAAAGCAAATATTTAGCTTACTGGCTAAGGCCGGGAACCCAGTTTTTTCCAATATTAGTCTTCCTGTTTTGACTAATATTGTTACTGCGTGCTTGCAAATTGCACATATTAGGTATTGCATTTTTTATCGCCTGGACACTGGCTAGTTGCAACATTGCGCGGTTGTTTCGTTCAGTGTGGCCACCCTCTGCAAAGTTGCGTGCAACCTACCTGACATAGTTTTAAACTCATGTCGACACCAACACACTCAGGAAAGCAAAATGGCGGCTGTGTTTTATGAATAGAAAGCTACTGTTTACATTATTCTACAATCGAACTCTTCACCCCTTCACCCAAAGCCCTGCACCGCATTCCGCACATGATTGTCAAGTTAGCTTATCTCATTTACCTGCTATCAATCCATGTGGACCATCGGCTAAATTTGGTTGTCGTTGCGTTGATACACCCTAGTTTTCTTGTTTTTTTGGCATATTTCTTTTTGGCGTGTCTGTGTCTGTATATATTCAAAGTCTGGTTTTTCTATGCATGCGTACATTAGCCCTGCAGGCTGACTCGGGCTGATTCACCTGAATGAAAATTAGCTCTGGATTTTTTTTTACCTGAATCTATCTACTGGATCTATTTACCAAATCAGATATGGAATTGCAATGCCGTCTTGCGATATTGTATTTTTGTATTCTTATTTGTATTTTTGTTAGCGGTTCTAGCGTTCATTTACAAAGATAATATTACAATCTTTTTCTCTCTCGTTTCAGCCTGAGATATGTTCTTAGCATGTTCTTAAATTCTGGCTGTTTTTTCATCCTCGAAGTTCTAAAAGAAAGGTGTTTCTATAAACGGGCAATGCCATAGATGACACGGCGAATACTGTCTCGTGTTTCTCAAGGTCACGTTCACTTGGCTCATGCAGATCTCTTTTTAGATACATGTACAAAGGTGTAACCCTTGACAAAGCATGATAAACGGGCTATTTGCCTTTTTTTGTCTCGAGGCGTTTTAACGAATGTCTCGGTTACTAATAAGACTTGTGTAACAACATCAACAAATAGTATTTTGTGTTTGCAAATGTATTTGTGCACGGTTCGACGGTGTATTAAGACATACACGCATTGCCGCAGGCTAAGAGCTGCTGTCATGTGAGATAAACTTTATCGAGTGTCAACTCAACTCAGCAAGACCAAAGATAGAAGATCGGCAACCCTAAATATGTAACTTTTCGACTGTGTTTTAGTTGTTGTCACTAACGAGTCTACCAGCTCTTTGTCGGATGTTTGAAACAAGACTGTAAGCACAATTGATCCTAACCGAAAAGTGAAATATTTGCATACCTCAGAATTTTAGATGCGATGTATGGGGAAATGTTCCAAAAACCCTACGTCTGAATGTTGACTGACCTACGAAAATAGATAGCACGCAAAATCATTCTTCCACGACCCACCCCACCCCCTCGAAAGTAATTCGTCGACCAACTAAAATACGCACGGTCACCTAAAATAACAGCATGTCGATCGACCATGATCGACTATACTGGACATACTATGGGTGACGCAAACTTATCAAATAGCCGACGACGATCAGGAAGAACCGATTACAGGCTTTCAGCCCGGTTGGGTGGGCTGAGATTGCTCTGTAATTACTTGACAGTTTTAGCACGGGCAAATCAGTTTTCATTGCTACTTTATCTTTTAGCCATCCGCAACTCCTTGTCACTTTTTTCTTTCAATTACGGATATCAGCTTTCTCCTCTTCATCGTCCTGTTATGATAATCAAAGACCAATTCCGTACTGATTCATACAATTTTACCTTATCGGCAACTAATAAGACCACCATTGTTGCATACTCTGTCGGATTAAGTTCTCGATTTTGTCATCCTTATGCCGCCGAAACCTTTCTCTTTTTTTCCTTTCTTTTACAGGTGATCTCTTGCGCGCGCCATTTTGTTTCACTGAAAACCATTTCTGCGCATGACTTTTCTTTCGGCCTCCGGCCAGGCAACACGTCGGCTCAGAAACGATGTTCTTTCAGTCCGGGAGAAAGTTTTTACTGCGATTACATGGAATATTTGAGTCCGTTTCGCCGGCCTTAAAGTTAGGTCCGTTTTGCTCAAACCGAATTTAGAATTTCGATCGGGGCTGAAGCACTCTTGTCATGTAATCGCACAGACATTTTTGTGAGGATTTTTGTTCAACAAGCCAGGCTGAACCCCTTCCAACAGAGCTGATACTAAGTCAGAGCTGAAATTTCCCCAAGTTTTTGTTACTTTGTTTAAATATTTACCAAACATGCACACGAAGATGAAACTTCTGATAATATGAAGAACTGTATGTTGCTCCGGCAAAATAACATTCTGCTTTTCTTCCGGTTTGCTTTTGACAGTTTATGTCTAACTAAGTCTAAGTCTATTAACTCGTTTGAGTCAGTTTTTAGGTCCTTTTTTACTTCACGCATCAGTTTTCAGAAATTGGCTGATGAGAAACCAATAGTCAACGTTGATTAACAAAATAATTGGCACACGAGAACTTGTTCTATATACACTTACCCTAAGGGCTGTCTGTATCTAGTGACGGTTCAGCTTCAAAGGCTGTCGGTTGCTTTCTAGTTAAACAGACAAAAGTAAAGCAAGTTTGCATAAGCCATTCTCTTTTTTCTTTTTATTAATTTTTATTTGACATTTGATTTCTTTACATTAAGTATAGTATTTTATGATTTCTTTACACTTAAACCATTTTCTTTGAGTTGAAGAGTTTGTTGCTTCAAATTGAAGGTTAGAACATCTCCTGTAAGTTAAAAAAGATTCCCTGAATATTATTAATCAGTCGGTTTTCCAAGAGCGATCGCAAATGGATAATGTAGCTGGGTTACGGTTGGAAACTTGCGTGGTCGGCTGCATGGTATCAGCAGTCTTTTGAATTTGCAACTAGTTCCGGTGAAAGCTCCAAATATCAATACTATTATTACTATTTTAGACAGTTTAACTTTCGTTGTTTTAAGCGAATTAACACATAAATTATTTTTAACATCGCTTTGGGCAAGTCTGCAGGCCAGTACAAGGAATCCCCAATTTCACGCCAGATGTTTTGCTTAAACCAAGCCAATTTTAGAAAAGGATTGCTTTCAGTCGCGCTATTACCGTTTGTTTACGTTTTCCGAATTCCCTACATATATGACAATAGCGGTATTTTCCGCCTTTAACAAAGATGTCTCGGTTTTTGAAAAACCCTCTGACTGTTAATTAACTAATTATGGCTATTGCTGTTGCATTATGGGATTGTTATAGACTATTAGGGCACCATAACTAACTAACTAACTAACCAATCTTACTAACTAATTAGTTAATTAACTAACTAACTAACTAGGGCGGCCTCAGCCGAGCTGCACGCCTTGAAGCCCAGAGATCACGGTTTGTCATGCAGGCGGCAAGCACGACAGTGTTGGCCGCCGACATCTCTCTTGAGGGTGTCCACAAATGTTGTTGGGGTGTACCTGGACAACGCTTGCCGTGGGTTGGCTCCCAAAAGACAAGGTGGTGCGCAGAGAACTCTTCATGCCTTTGAAAGTGGCCTGCAAGCCCGAGTATTCTCCAAGCAACTTTATCTGATACCTTAGGGAGGTCACTATCGGAGATGCGGTCGTGCCAATTGACATTTAGCACGACCCGTATCATGCGGGTTTAGGAACCGTCACTGAAGTGAATTATCTTCCGAGGCATTCATGGTCCAACACTGACTTCCGTAAAGGAGTGCAGCTTCCACCGTTAGGCAGAACATTAGCTTGGGTTTTCTTGAAATACTTGATCTCCAGACCATCTTCATGTCGTTTAAGGCTTTCCTACTATAAGGCTTTACGGATCTTCATGTCTTGGGTGGCAGAGTTGACCCATGACCCTAGGTACTGAAGTCGGTTACGTTCTCTAGGTGCTGTCCGCTTTGGGTTGGGAGCGAAGATACAGAGGGTGTTATGCACGTCATCACTTTGGTCTTCGGTTCATTGGTTATGAGCCCGACTTGGTAACATACTTCTTCTACATGTGTTTGTCAGTACTATTGTGTTGTGAAGTCATCCGTGCTGCGAATGTTCATTTTGAAGAAAATTAATCAAAACTTTTTAATCCCCAATTTATACCTTTTGGTCTTACCTAATATGCATCCTAGTTTTTATTACTGATATCATTGTATGCAGTTATCCACCTCAAACTTCAAAACACAGTGAGATATTTATTAAATGCGTTTAAAAAGAAACTATTATTGTTGTTATCATCATAATCATCATCGTCATCATACTATATATAATTATTAATATTATTAATATTTTATAATGTTATTATTATTATTATTTTTATCATTATTATCATTATCATTATTATTATTATTATTATTATTATTATTATTATTTCTATTTTTGTGAAACGCCAGTGTAAACTTCGCCGGTTTGTAAATTGTCAGTGAATTGAAATAGGACTTTTGAGTTCATCACGAGATCGCGACCAAATTCATACAAATTGCATTTCATTTCATTTGCCTTTGTTAGTATAATTTAGTCAGGTGCGTTCAGTTCGACATACTTCTTTCGAAATGTACACTGAAAAAAGCTGGCTTTATTTAAACTAGTTTTGTTTTGCTTATTGCTTAGAGAGGATATTCGGAAATCTTCCAGTCCTATTCGAAATAGGGTCAATCAAGCGCAGCTTAAATTATTTGTACTTGCGTGCTCATCCATAACTGTATGATTCGGCCAAATTCAGACAAAGCACTTGAAAAGGTTAGTGTTATTAATCTACCAATGAACTTGGCTCGACACGAGTGGCATATGTTTGAGCTTGCGATATATCTGTAGTAGAAGTTAAAGCTTTTAAGCGCCGTCTTTATCTTTGGTAGCACTTGTATACTAGTGTTCTCCTGGATCATAAGCTAATGTAAAAGGTTGTAAGACGTCTTTTAAGAACGTAGAGCTAATAATCTTTTAGTAATTATTGACAGGTCTTTGCCATTCGCCCTTTGCCTTATCCCCTCGCGTCAGT
Organism: Parazoanthus swiftii; assembly: GCA_025403585.1. Taxonomy (NCBI): domain Eukaryota; kingdom Metazoa; phylum Cnidaria; class Anthozoa; order Zoantharia; family Parazoanthidae; genus Parazoanthus; species Parazoanthus swiftii. Next base: position 3,084 of record JAOBYE010729119.1, on the reverse strand, counting down.
CTGAGCGAGTTTTTCTTACCTCCTCTAGTCTTTAATTTATTGCCAAACCATGTACCACCTACGTTGTATTTAAGAAATGGTCAGATACGGAGTCATTGCCGGACGCATGCGGAAAATTGAGAGAGCACGAGAGGAGCTCCACATCTTGACTAACTTATTACGTGATTTGCGATTGATCTCCAAACAGTTAATAAAAAATTGATCGCAACTACTATACAGTCTTGCGCTGGTGATATCGAAGTTAGTTTTACTTCAAGCAAATGACAAACGTTTTAAAGACTAAGCGAAAGCCATAACACATACTTTTCTCCCAGAACTTGAGTCTATTGAGCAGCAGAAATGCTACCTTCACATTGCTTGTCTGTTGAGATGGAACTATATTTTTAACTAAGTTTTGGATCCTTTTAGGGGAGTATATTGTAGCTTTACTGGTCATAAAAATGATAAAAAAAAAGTTGGGAACAATTGAAGCTGATTGTGCACCAAATTTACCAGCCAAAATGTCTGGTTCTTATAAAAATATCGTGTAGTATTTCGACCCCACTGTGAGCAAATTACTTTCGAACGTATACATGTGCAGTTTATCATGCAGTGTCTAGTTTAAGACATTTTAAGTGTTTCCTTGGAAGTTTCTGTCAGGAAATAATTTGACCTGATGACAGAACGTCCATCTGCAAAATGTTCTCGGAAACCTCGTTTAATCCGGTATCGATTTTTGAGACTAAACGCAAGTCCTTCTGTTTACTCGTTTAGTGAATTCTTGTTCAGGATTTGGCCAAATTTCAGAACGTAGCTTTCAATGTTGTAGTCCAAACTTTCATTTTGTTTCATTTTCCTAAACTGTACGGAAAGTGGGGTTTACAACAGGAGGGAGGGGCTTATTGCAAAGTTTGGGTTCTGCGGAAGGGAATGGAGCAGCTTAGGCTCTTTTTATAGTAACCATATGATTATTTGGCAGAGGCTCAATGTTCTTCATTTTTTGTGAAAAACTCAACCTCGGTTGTTCTTAAACTGTTTTTATTGGTAAAAATAACAAAAATGCTGTAGTTAGAAAAAAATGTCGAAATAATATTAATGGGCAATATGCTGGAAAATGAAGCAACATTTGAGTCACTTTTAATCTATTGATATCAATAAAAAAAAGTTTGAGTCCTTTCTGTTTTCTTGTTCGTAAGTTAGGTAGATTAATTAATATTATGAGCTCAAGTTCACCAAACATTTTAATTATTTTTTTCTGACAAAAACGACCCGATCTTATTGCAGCAGAGGGTCCTTTAATCTACTAGAAAAGGACAAGTTCCTGGAGAGTCCTTGAAATTTCTTCGGATTTTTAAAGGTCGAAATCCAGTATATATTGTTATATATTAATCTTTCTTTATTTCATTGTCTTTATCAGCTCCTCGCCACTCGTATGCTCAATGTATATTCCCAGGCTGAATGGCTGTTTTAACTCGATATACAAACCAGCCGAACCAGAAAATCAAGGCCGGGGCTGAGAGGGCTTGCGATTGGTTAGAACGGTGCTGCTGCATATTGCAAATGCACGAAAGACCATTCTTACCTCTGAACTCTAACAGAATGCTGCCCCCGACAGGGTCGTGGCAAGAGGAGGGGGGCCTAGGAGGGGACAGGGGATCGTTACCTCACCCTCAAGCCCTTAAAGTAATTAATAGACAAAAGAAACTTACTATTGGTTTTAAAGATAGTTATTTGGGGATGTAGCCATTTTCCCTCTTCTGTAGGAACATACCCTTCTGTCCCTCCTGCTGAAAAAGCAGCTGTACGGCTTCAAACTAGCTGCCCGTTAATCGTTAACTCGCACTGGTCTTCATCAGTGCTGGTCTTTGCATCAGCTCGAATGATTTTTTATACAAGTCATCTTGTATACATAAGTGACATGGTTATGTACCCTGCATTCGACTATTTCGTACAAACCATTCGGAAGTCGGTTTCCTACCGTGTACCTTACTAAATAGTTGGAGGCCAGGGAAACGGTGACTGATTGTGATTTCAGCAAAATTACATAATTTTTGCACAGTCAAGACACCCCCCCCCCCCCCCACCACACACACACACACACACTCCCCCTCCCCTCTTCGTCGCAGAAGTCAATTGCTTGGCAGCTAGTGAAATGAACCAGTTGTTTTAGGTCAATTTTGCTTCTTTTGTTACAACAAACATTGAGATCTGAGACCGTTTTGTTCGAAAAAGGTATATATACGTTTCCACCGAACACATAAAATATAGCTGTACAATGAAATGGTATCTTTTATTTATTTATATTCCATCTATAGTTTCTAAAACTGTTACAAACATACTGCAACCAAAAGCAGCCACTATTTAATACTTTAGAAATCTATTTCATTGCCAGTTTTATTTACAATAAATTAAATCTTACACATTTCTTTAAACTGAGGCAATTCATTTTCTTGGAATAGCACCAACAGTATTAGTGTTATGTAACCTTCCATCTTCTTATATTTGGTCCCTTTTGTGTAAATCACCACGACAAATTACAAAACTTAATCGATGTTAGAAATATGTTTGTGGGCTTAATGGACCGGTTAGTTACCGAAATCATAAAGCCCTCTTAAAAGCAATTCGTCTGCGTTAAAGTATATATATACATAAATAACGCTTCCATTAAGGCAATATTACTTGTAGCAGTATAAAAATGGCGTCTTACCTTAAGGAGTGGAAAATTTGAAGATTCCAGCAAATCATATTCAGTTAAGTACACGGGATGGTGTGTGCTAAACGCTCACTAGATTAACGAAATTATCGCAAAATCATAGGTATAACTCCTCAGGCAAAACAAAGAAAAGCGAACAGGTCAGACAAAACCCCTTAATTTGCCTGTGACAAGGTAACTAAATCTGTTTCTGAACACGACGAAAGAACAGCCGGACGGAATACAGGTAAAAATACTGCCGATCTAAAATCCGAAGTTATCCATTTCTTTTGATACATTCAAAGCAAAACAACTGAAGATTGCGGAGCGGCTGGAGGGGGAGGGGATAGGAGGCGTTGGACGGTGGTCACTAGGAGAGGATTCCCTTAAGGTTTGACTATAAGTTGCAAATC
>JAOBYE010729108.1:0-10072 GCA_025403585.1 Parazoanthus swiftii | reverse complement strand
GTGGGGGTGGGGGTGCATACGCACCCCGCGCATCCCCCCCCCTGCCTACGGGCCTGAAAGATTGTAAACAAGTTTGCATAGTCAACGGCTGCAAATCGTCAGAAAGCCCTATGAGAAGCAGCGTGCCGCAAGCCACCATCCCGGGTCCTTTGTTGTTCTTGCCTACATGAACGATTTCCCGTGCAACTGTTTGTCATTTTCCCAGCCAAGGATGTATGCTGATGATACTAGCATTACATATGCTAGCAGCGACATACATAAGGTAAATGAATTTGTTACCTCTGACCTTAGTAAGATTCATAATTTGCTTGCAGCCAAAAAAATTCACGATAAATATGTCGAAGACAGAGTTTTTACTAATTGGCACAAAACAAAGGCTATCAAACCTCTCAGAAAAAAACAAATTTGGTCATTGATTGCAAACCAGTGCAGCAGGTCTCAGTGTTAAAGTCATTGGGAGTACAAATTGTTGAAAACTTAAACTGGACAAATCATGTTCATATGATTTCCTAAAAATATCCTCAGGGATAAACGGAATCAAACAAGTTAGACATCCAATTTCCCTCGAAACATTACTTACTGTTTATAACGCTTTAGTACAGCCTCATTTGATTATTGTAGTGCGGTGTGGGGAAACTGTAACTGTAAACTATAAACATCAGAACAGCGCAGCACGTATTAAAACCTTTTCAAACTATGACACTAACGCTAATGACCACTTTAAGTTACTTGGGTGGTGTACTCTCGATCATCAGCGTAAAGTGTCACAATCAATTTTAATGTATAAAGTATCCAACAACGAAACACCGAATTACTTAAGAGCGAAGTTTGTTAATCGGTCCGATACGCTTTTCTATTCTCTCAGAGATACGGAAGATAAACTTACAGTGCCGTTCCCTCACACAGAGCATTACAAACGAAGTTTTGGCTACAGTGGAGCGGTGCTGTGGAATAGCTTATACCTTCCAATATAAAGCAGGCAACATCATTAAACCAATTCAAATCGAAAATAAGCTGCCACAGTTTCTGAAGGTGAAATGTTTCTTTCACGGCGTCCTTGTAAACAGGAGAACTTGTTTTCTTTTTTAACTTGTAAATTTTGAATTTTAAAATAATTAAAGATTAGTATTAGCTAGTATTATTAAAACTTGTATTTTAGAGTATATTTGTAAATATATTACTGAAGGATTTACCGTGGTTAAACAAAGTTATCAGTTCAGTTCAGTTCAGTCCCCTTCTCAATATCCCTCCCACTTCTCCAAGGTTGGTATTACTGAGAAAAGTTAGGATTTTGTAACGGGCTGATCATTATTTACATTAGCACAAAATGTAAAGTTTATCTGTTAATTGTGCTTTTGAATTAAACCCTACTATTTTAAATTAAATACTTAGATCACTGTATTTAATAATAATAATGATAAAAAACAATAATACTTAGTAATAAAATAATAATAATAATAATAAAAATAATAATATCATCATCATCATAATCATTAACGTTATCATCATTGTTTTCAATATCTTCATTATTATCTTTTATTACTTGAATGTAAATCCATTGTAAATCCCAAAACGATGTATAAAGCCTGGTTCAACTTGATGAAATTAATTAGCTGACTTCCGGTAACTGCACTTACTACAAAGTTAACGTTATTCAAAATTAACATTAAATTAAATATCCAGCCTGCAGGCACTGAACTAATGCCCCACATCTGATCCATTCGCCCCACAGGTTCCAACCCTCTCATTTCGACCGAAACCCTCCCATTTTTTGGCAATGATGTACGATTTCTGGCCTCCGCTTTTACTCCATAACTTCCCAGTTTTTTTATTGTCTTCATTGACGAAAAAAAGAAATGTAAACTTTACCGTGCTTCAATTTTAGTTTTTTTCTTTGTCGTGTTTTGGTTGTCTCCTATGTCATTTATTCTGTTTATTGCCTTCCTTTCCTCAAACAGCATGTGAGATGTGTTGAGTGTCCATAGTGTGTCCTATGGCACGTTTGTTTAATATCAGGGGCATACCCCGGGGGCTTCCAGGGGTTCCGGAACCCCCCTTTTCACCTTGAAAGTACAAGAAAGTTAAAAAACAGACTTAATCCTCCTCTTTGTGAACCTAAATTTTGGTAATGTAGAATTCCCTCTCTTGCAAAATCATGGGGACGCCTCTGACTATGTATTATCTCAAAATGCAGGAAACGGCATTGTGAAGAACCCAAAATTTCAAAATTTTCGGGTAGAAAGGGTGACCTCAGAAACTCAAAAATTCTTCCACTTATTTTGAATCCCACATCAGCCAAAATTGGTGGACAAATGACGTCATTTGCTCCAAATTGCATGCATTTTGCATACATTAGTTCTATGTTTGAGAACCACAATAGAGAGAAAGTTGTTCAAAACCGCCTCACCTGCTCAATCCAACTCAATGTATCTCGTCCAAAATAGACGATTTTCGTTTTGGTGAATTATTTTTTGGTAAATGGGATATGATAGTTTTATAATATAATAAGTTTATATTTTTGCATGCAGTGAAAGTTTGGGCAAATTTGGTCTGAATTTTCGGAACATCGGCGTTTTCTAGTATGGAAACTCACTTAAAACACTTTTTTCCTTGTAACATAGGGTCATGCAACACTTGATGAATTATTTTTCTCGTTGTGTGTGTTTGGACAAACATTTTGAGCTGTATTTTAGCTTTTTCGAGACAAATCCTTGGGCAAAATTAACTTAAAGTTCAAGTACAGCAAATTTTTCAAATCTGGCGCCATATAAAAATGCAGATGAGTCTGAGTTCGAAACAAGCTCCGCCTCCCTCATCGCCTCTTGAACAAAAGGCTAACTTGGTCTATTGTCTAAGGGCCATCAACAGACTTCTCACACTTGACACCCGTGTTTAGCGACTCGCTGCCTTTAGAGCGGGTATTTTTGAAAAACAAAATCATTCACTCGGTACTTGCACTTGCAATATCGTCAACCAAAATGTCGTCTCTCTCATTTCAGAAGGAGCTGGAAGATCGGGAGCTCTTTTCAGAACTCATTGAACCCCCGATTAACCCGCTTCTTTTTCACATCCAATCTCCTCTAATTTATGGACTTGATCCCAGTTTTTATGTTCAAATTTGCTGGGAAGCACTTTGAAACAGGAGAATGTTTAAAAACGACCCAGATAATCTTTTTGCTTCGTTTCCAGAAAACACTTAAAACACAAGCAAGCGGCGGCAGGAAAAATTTGATCAGGAGAATGAACAATTAAGGTTTTGTTCCATTTGATTTAGGATAACTATTGTAGTCGATTGTCATTGAATTCACCAAAATTAACCGGAATATTCCCAAACGACCGCACACTGACATGTTTGCACCTAACATGCTAAAATACAAGCCATATTTCACCCGCGTTGAGTGTCGTAGTCGAGCTTAAAAAGGGTTGGAATCTCTATTGCCCTCCCCTTACCCCTCCCTCCTCATTATCAATACTATCCAGACTGGTGCATTACAACTTACATTCATCTACATATACTTGAAATCATGTCTACTTCGGTGACCAACATGGCTTGTCTCAATTTGAATAAAATAAAAACCATCATCTATTTTATTAAAAATACTTTGCATTGCAGTCTCCTATTAAAGCCCAGTTGTATTAATTTGTAAAAATGTCCCATTGGTGGAGGGCAATTTTCAAAATCCTCGTGTCTGTCCTCGGTAGGAGTGACAGGCTCCCAGGCCATCCGCGCAGTAAAAGTTTCAGGGCCGCGGATTGTCTCTGGATTTAATTGGCAAAGGGAAGATGGTCTGCCCGTTTGTTTGGTTAGAATACAAGTACAATAATCCATCTTTTCTGCTGCTGTTGCTGACGTTTTACAGCAGGAAAACATTTGCGAAGATCGAGCGAAGGTCAATCCTTGAACTGGATTGCTGTCAGTGTCTCCATCTTCAGTCCTTTCAATTATTGTGTCCTCGCCCCCAATAAATTGAAATTGAAATTGCCACCACAGATTAAAAAGCACATCAGCAACACACGAGGCAAGAAAAATTTGGTTTACTTAAATGTTCATCATTATATCGGTAAAAGTCGAAATTCCCATGCACTCTCTTAAATCTTGCTGGGCGTCATGACACAATCTGTCAGTGACAACCAACACTAATGGAGTGTCGGCTTCGTGTGGTTGAATCACTTCACCGTAGTGATGTGAAATTGTGGCTCCCTGTGTGTTTTAACAGGGCTAAAATCGACCGAGCTTCAAAACTAAATTTCTGACTTGAGAAAACCGCCATTTTGGAAAGTACCCAGAAGACCCTGGAAACGTGGTTGAAGTATAACAAGAAACTTAATTACAAGGTTATAATAGGGGCCTTCTGGTCACGTTTAACAGACCTATTTCTTTATTTCTGTACAATCGGTTGAAAAACACAAAGCCATTTTCTAAGACCTTAGCACGCACGACATGTCGGAAGAACGCCAACCAATCTCAGACTTACACACAAAATACACAAACTCGAAAAAAAACGGGTTTAAACATATCAGGTTTACTTATCTTGCTTTTGTTTTATTACTGTGGAAGGTGATACCCGTAATGTTTTAGTTGAAAAAAGTTACACTTGATACTTTTGTTCTAAAAACCTATTGGCTGATAGAGCAGATTTCGGTTTCCGCGGGCGTCCGCGGCCCTGAAATTTGGAACCACATTTAATGAAAAAGCTACAAGCTGCAAGGATCGAAATGAACCAATGGTGATCGAGATTTTCTTTTCAGCCAACGAGAAGAAGGGAACGAACAATGAGCAATAATAAAAACTTTAGCGGGAAATTAATTCTTCCTATTACCGCTGACCACGTAGAAACAAAGATAGCTCAAAGGATTGCTGAAAGGAAATCCGCGGAGACTTTGAAGGTTAGACCTTATGTTTTTAACGACCTATTATCGGGCTTCCTCACCCACCAGATTGCACTGTTTGTAAATTCTTAGTTTCGACGCGGGGGCGAGTTTGATCCCTCCAAAACGAAAGCTTCTTGAACGAACAATACTTTCCTACACTAAAATTGACTACGGTTGGAATGGAAATTTAACGACTTATAAAGTGAGATGCGCAACGGGATTTCTCTACTGAGAATTTAGATTTTTCTTTGCACCTGACCGACTCGTAAACCGATATGTGGAGATATTTGCTGAATCTAAAATCGCTGATGTTCAACATAATCTAGAAGTAGTAATGGAATCTTTTTGGAGCGAAGAAATTTATCGTCTTGTACTCTGGGAGTCCGGGAAATTTAGGAACATGGTGAAATGGTGAAAACGGGAGCGACCTTGGAACTCTTTTCTTTATCCCTCTTCAACCTTACCCAAATTATGACGAATCATAACCCTTACCAATGAGACAACCCGGAGTTATCTGACTTACAGCCACATGAAAACAGCTTATATTTGTATACTGTTTGAACCAGAGCAACCCAGAGTGCAGCTGGATGACTGGAGTATAGTGAGCTGGTGGTAGTCAGTACTGCGGCACTCATATTCATGGGAGCAACCTAGATCGTTCATATTCCCTACGACAGCAAAATGGCTTTCCTTCCCTCGGTACTGTTGGAAATCTGTGAACTTTTACGAAATGTGAAGTTCACATTATGGCTGAGAGCCATGTATTTCTTTTCATTTTTTTGTGAGTACTCCAAGGCTGGGAAGCTGGTCTTTGAAAGGTACGAGCAATGATGTCAAAACTAAATCTACCTCATGTGACTTTTAAGTACATCCTGTTTGACAAAGTTAACAAAACCTTGATAGCTTGGCTAAGCGCAAACTATAGTGCTCTGGGTTCAATTCCCATTCAAGGTAGTTTCTTTGTCAAAAGTTTTGCAGGGTGGTTGGCTGAAGACTCTGCGGGGGTCAAAATGCGTACTTTCAAGTTTATTTACATTTATATCGCCGTGAAAGGTGCATTATGAAATTAATGGTAAAGTTTATATTAAAAATTAGGAGGAAAACTTAACAACATGAAATTTAACTGACCAACAAAAAGAACAATATGAAAAAAAATTTAGAAGGAAATCGAAAAGCAATTTTCTCGAATCGCGCGCAGTGTCTTGTAAATTTTGTCGGTTTACATTTTGTTTTCTCATACTTCAGTCCCACATTGAAACAGTAATGTTGTGTTTTGAGTGTAAGTTCAATCACCCTGCTGCAGTCATGGTCCACAAAACTATCGAAAATTTTGGAAGCTTTTGTAGGGAACTGAAATATGTAAACAAACTGTCACGTGAGAGCAGTGATGTATTTCAGACGGTCAAGTCAGGAGCTTTACGCTGGACAGGAGTAACGCGGGCTCCAATATGTCCATTCGACTCGCCATTTTGTTGTAAATGTTGGAACTATTTATTTGGTTTGTTTTTATGAGTGGATGATTAACGATTTAATGAGAATTTTGCATTTATGCCTAGCCGAACAGGTAAGAGTCGGTAGGTACCAGTTGAAAGTCTTTTATCTGGAGACTTCCGGGAGATTTAGTCTGCAAAGAGATTTGAGTGTACCGTTGGTTGATAACTTAATGAGTTAATTTTTTTGATAATTTGTCACAATTTTGTTACAGAGTGTCCAACCTACAGTCCTTCTTTATATCGGAATTTTGTATTGTGGGGGCTTATGGACAATAGTTGTTTTCCGATTTTTTATTGACATAGTGTCTCAACTTTTCAATTGCTAGAAACATTCACTACATTTAATAATGTAATAAACACGGTTTATTGCAATTTACTTTTGTTTGATAACAAAATTTGCAGTCTAAAGTATTTACCACTTCATATAGGGGCAGAAGTCAGGCTTCTAGTGATTTGACATAATTTTGTTTGCCGAACCAAAAAGTCCATCAACAGACTACCACTGTGCCAAATGTAAGAGATAAAACGCTCAGTAGCAAGTTGCTTTATTCTCTTTACTAAACATATTTAGTGTGGGTACCTTATCTTACCTTACCTATCTTATTCGCGTTCAGTTGCGCATGAGGCCTTAATACTTTCCCTCCAACCTATCCTATCCCTCGCTATCAATCTTGCCTCTTTCCACGATTTCCATCCAGCTTCACTCCTCTCCTTCTCAATAGATCGCCTCCATGTTGTTTTAGATCTTCCCACTTTCCTCCTTCCATCGGGTGCCCATGTCAGAGCTGTTACGTAGTGGTGTTCTCGTGGAATTCTAAGGACATGTCCCAGAAACTTCCATCTCCTTTTCCTTACTACCACACTCATCAGCACAGATCCTGTCTCATCATTTAGTTCGTCCTTTGAATTGATAGGTGAAGTTGCTGGTTTCTTGGATGTCTTGGCCATTTTGAAACTTGATGGGGTCTGTGTTCTTGCAATTCATGTGTGGATAATATAAAGAGAATTTTACGTTTTGATAAACTTGGCAGGGGCTGAAAAGGTTAATGCATATATAGAGTTTGGTCATAACTTACAAGACCCTTATTACTGTGTAAAACATTTTTGCTTGTTCTACAGTATAACCCTTGTTGCGGTTGTCCACGACAACAGTGATGTTTATCTCAGCAATCTTCTAGTCTTTAATTCCATGGTGAGACTCCGCATGATAAATATTTAGCTTCAGAAAGTGAAATGTTCATACCGGTATAACATACTTAATAGAGATTGAACTAGAGTAAGAAGTCAGTTAAACTTGCGAAGATTTCCTGCCGGACGTTTGGATTGTCAGTATGACTTGAACTGTAACTACACTTCAAATGAGCTTTCGCATTCATTAGTGAATTTGCTGGAGAACGTGATATTCGACACTTTTCGGCTTTGAGCTTCAAAAAGGTAAACATCCCTGTGGGACTTTTTCAACTCTGACTGTATATATTGATCCTTCCTTAGTTAAGATATGACAGTTATTTTTATTTGTTGTAACTTATAAACGTACCAAGCCTCGAACCATACACACGCTTTTGACATTTCGATAAACGCTTTTTATCCTGCTAGAATCGGCTTCTTTTCAGCGTTTATCCAAATGTCAAAAGTGTGTGTATTGATTCGGGTCTCGGTACGTTCATAATCTCCACAGATAAAAATAACTGTTATATCAACTAAGGAAGGACCAATGTACACAGTCAGAGTTGAAAAAGTCCCACACTGATATTTACCTTTTTGAAGCGCGAAGCTTAAAAATGTCGAATTTCACGTTCTTGCGAAGTGAAATCCGAGCCTCCGGAGTGTTGAATGTTTTAGGTGGATTTCTCTCGTTCTACTGAAAACTTATAAAAAACTAACTGCATTTCTTTCAATTACTTTACTATCCCTACCAATTGACAAAGTATGAGCAAAATTTAATTTTTGACCGTGGTCAGGATTTCTTCGATTCTTACTGACATTCACTCTTAATTGTCTGCCACACATGGTTAATCACGTACAATATACAATTTAACCTTTTACAAAAAAGCTGAGGCTACAATTATAAAAAAAGACGTTGGAGAAGATATACTAGCTAAAGAGTTTACTATTAACTGCGGGCAGAGCGAATAAACACATTTTTACTGCTCATAAACTACACATTCTCAGTTCTTTTTGTTCGGGCACTTATTGTGATATTCTGGTGGCCAAGGCTCCTTCAGGTGGTATTCTTGAGTTATATTAGTTCATTGGCGGTTTAACCAATACATATCGGTAACTCAGTTTGAAACATCTTCAAAAAGCGTTCAGCTACTGGCAGAGAGTCAACACACACCACAGAAAAGATCGGGACTTTCGCAACTGTCACTTTAAGGGTAGGATTGAATAGAATTATTTGTGATCTAAGGCCGCCTCTCTCGCAAATCAACTTCTGAAAAAACTCAAACTTTTAAAACATTCCTTTACGAAACCATACATTGAATTTTGGACAAGAAGGATTATCGTCTTCATGACAACGGATAACAAAATCTTCAACAAACGCATCATGGTCAGGTGTTCTTGTCGTCCGCGGAAGACGAGTTGCTCTGTTAAGTTCTTAAAGTTTGTATTCGTAAGGACTCGTCCATTGTGGTCTCCTAATTGGCCTTTGGTCCAAAGCGCTGACTCTCTATCACAGGTTAATGGTTGTGCTTTGTTGGGACGTTTCCCTTTCCCTTGTTGTCGCAAGGAAATAGCCTTCGCGTTCAGTGTTTGCTGGGAGTTGCGAAATTCACGGGACCTGACGATGCTCACTGGATAATTCCTCTCTTTAAGATAACGTTCAAGTGCACTCTGCATTATACGGAGCGACTCGGGTTATAGTCATTTCCATCGCTCTTTTTCACTTCCTCGTAGAATTAATTTATACCAAGGTCAGCGGGTGCCATGTCTTCAATTTTAATTTCAAGATGGCGACAGTCGCACAACTTTTGGAAAACAGAGAGCCACTGCTTCATTGAACGACTTGTGTTCTTATATACAGCCGTGGAAGTTAACTCTTCTATATCCTTGTTGCTAACAACAGGAAACCTAGACTCGCCAGGGCATGTAGTTGAGTTGTCGGGAGGAACTTTTTTATCTTGTTGAGACACCGTTTACATTGGTAGCGGAAGTGTCAGATTCAGGTTCAAAGACAAATTCCAAGTCCGGTAAATCAATTCTAAAACAAGGGAGGTCGTTATCATCAGAGTATAAAAGCTGTTCTTCTGCATTTAAGAAGGAGAAGTCACCATAACACGTTGTAAGCCTTTTAAGGTGACTGAACACAGTTTTCAATTGTTTGAGCACCTGGACTTCAACATGGCTTTACTTCTCATCGCTAATAGCTGTCGAGCCCAAATTTGGTACAATTAAAATACATTACCAGGAGAGTCAATAAGTGTAGGTTTCTTTGTCGTTCGATCTGTTTTCATGGCAACGCATGGAATCGAATAAAACCGAAAAAAATCACTTTTTTCTATTTTTCAAAAAAACTGCTCATTAGATTTTTATTTTAAAATGCAAACATATTAGTTAGACCGTGATGCTTTCATGACCTGGTTTTGACACGATTGTGACAGACAGTTATGAATTTATTTGCAAAAAAACGGTTCACTAGATTCTCAGTCATATTGCCGATCTCCTCTGTCAGATTTTAATTATTTTGCTCTTTGTGGCTAAACCGT
>JAOBYE010729097.1:0-10075 GCA_025403585.1 Parazoanthus swiftii | reverse complement strand
CCATATAATCGCTGACGATTGCTGGCACCATTTTCAGCGATCCGGCGATCGTGAGCGATCATATGGAAACCAGGCTTTAATGAGTTTTTGTCACAGAAATGTGGACCAGTGATTTTAAATGATAACAAGTTCTATACTTCTTTACTTGTTTATTGTTTCATCATAGGTTACATAATGCAAGAACTACTTTTAAATCAACTGAATGCAAGTTGAAACAAGATTATTGGCAGAACATGGCATTCTCTTTCAGAATGTCTTCATCAAACGAGCCACGAGGTTAAACACGCTTATACAGGCCGTACAAAATTGCAGACAATACAATGTTTTGGTGTTTTTAAAACTGCGACGAGAATTTGTCTTAAACAAAATGTTTATGTTATACTGCAATGTTTATGAATAAAACTGATAACAGTTGGCGGTTTTACTTTAGTTTGATACGATGCATTTAGAAACATGCCATCGTTCAATATATTCAAATCTCCTGATTACACGTGTATAAAATGCACCAGAGCACACCATTCATACCCATGCAACATAACAACTGTTTTGATAAACAATTATGGCAAAGGTTTTGAAATATGATAAAACCGAAAAATTTGCAGCCAAAATAACCCTGCAGTGTAAAAAACATACCAAAAGCTTGTCAAAAAAATACAGTAACGTGGCACTTTTGAAATACGATAATAAATATTTATTCCAACCCGAATATAGTTTACCTAAGTATCGAATGAAGAATTTCAAAAATAAATTACCTTGGCGTATCTAATTTAGCTTCAGTCAGTTTCAATGAGGTTTCATCATCGTCCTCTGGTTTTGCCTGCAGTAAAAGAGGGTCAACTAAATATAAAACTGCTTGTAAAATTTTTAAGGCAATAATTTGCAGTCTGGTCCTATTCGCGATCAGCTGTGCAAGCTGAAAGTCACGATCATACTGCAAAGTTTCCTTTAAAATCGCGGATATTGAAAAGTACTTACCGTAACTCCGACATAAGCGAGTTTATCCACCAAAGATGGTTCGATAGCATAATAGAAAAATGAGACGGAGGAATCACCTCCATTCTCGAGGGAAATAGAGGTCTCGAATTTGGCTAGCTGAGAAGCAAGATCTATCTTTCTAGAAACCTTAACAAAAGATAATTTAGAATTAATCTCATCGTCTCCTAAAGTGCAAGCAAGAAGGAAGAAAGCAGTAAATACTGCTAGATGGAAAGAAACGCGATTCATCCTTGGATGGAAAAGGATTTCGAGGATGAATACGTGGAATCTCCACAAAGGATTTTCCACAGGAAAAAGAAAGAATAAACGTCCTCGATTTCCTACTCAGCGGATGCCCGCTTTAATCGGGCCCAGTCTTCCCTTTGCTCTGTGTACCACAGGCAGCCCACGCTAAAGATCCAGGATACGATAATGCAAAAAATCCTGGAAAAATATCCCGCAAAAAGTTCTACAAATTTCAATTTCTCCCCCTAAAAAACTTGCGACTATTTAAAAAAATAACTATAAATTATCAGCATTTTGCCATGACACATACACAGTACACAAATTTCTGAAATTATAGCTATGGAGTGTTTGCATAATCTGTCTTCCATAGTTTTACTTTAAAAAATTATCTAATTTGGTTGAAAAAACAGGCGTTAGAACGTATTTTTTAGACTAGCGCATGAGCAATACACATAGTTTTATTTGTATTTTAGCACAGTAGTCACGTTGTATTTTACCGGCTCTTGTATTCCGGCTACCTTTCACGTGTTTTTTTGCTTATATCGTGTTTTATATTTATCGATATTGTAATATTTTATGTAAAGCACGTTAGATCATATTGAAATCTATTCTGCGCTTTAAGAATAATGATAATGAGCAATAATAATAACAAGCAGTAATAATAGTATTAATAATAGTATTACTATCACTATTATTACTCATTTTTCAATTAGTGGAAGGATTTATCGACCTTTTCTTGCTTGTTCACTCAACTAACCGTTATAAAATCGAGGTCGATAAACCCCAGCAAAACTAAGTAATGTATATCTTATTCAGTCCACCAATTCAAGTCGTTGGAGATCTATCAGTGCTCGTCGTGTAGTTGGATGACGATTTCGAATAAATCAAGACAAGCGGCCTAAACCTCTCACAGTCTTTGAACAGCTAGCTCAATGTTTACATTACTTTTCAAAACAAGCTGACTTAGACAAGTACACCTTTCTCCAGGTTCTAGAGACGTTTTTTAAAGTCAAAAAGAATGTTTTTTCTAGGTCAAGAACGAACATTAAAAGTGTATAAAAAGCAAAGATGATGGAAGAAACAACTCAAATTACGGATTGAAACAATGCCTTGGCCAAATAAGTGTAAAATCAAAATGCAAAATATCTAACTCGTCTTTCACGGGAATATACTCGTGTTACATAACAATTAGTAGCACCGCTTCAGTACTACAGTACACCTTCAGGCTTCATAACTGGTGTCTGACAAAAGAGTTTTGTTTGCTTTCAATAACACACTGCTAATAGACACATCTCTGATAATTGCTAAAGTGATTATGTTAAAACATTAAAAAGGCTAAAAGATTCAAAATCGAAATGTCTTTAACGTAAGTCATAAACTCTCTTTGTCTATGATGCTGATTTATGTGACTTTTGTCGAAAACGTTTTAGAATTTAAAACATTTTATAAACATTCCAGTATCTTAGCCTTAGTTTTATCGTTTATGTATATATCAATTTGGTCCGCACTCGAGACTTAGATTCTTTTCCTAAAAGAAATCTCACTATGTTTGAAAGATAAGTTACCGACAATCAACTGTGCAAGTACTAACGTGAAAACTTAATTGCTTGCGAAGTTGTATTAGTGCAACGTGTAATAGAATGGAAATACCATTTGTGAACATTCAAGGCTCCGGGATGCCTAGTAAGCTTCATCTTAACCATGAAATCACGCATAGATAACTGCCACCTACACCGAACTACCAGTTGTTCATTGTCAAAACCCCTCGAGATCATTGGCTGTGCTCACACAGCGGAACCGTGATGTGAGGTTTTGCTTTTACGAGTGCGTTTAAATTCAATATTACTGTGTATCAATTTCACAAAAAAAAAGTTTGTTGCTATAAGTTCAAAAGCACGACATGACAACCTAGTACATTTGTTATTGCAAATATTTGGATTACATCCATGCAAGGGTTGTGTGTGAAAATGATACAAGAGCAAACTTGTAATTCAGTGCTACAACGACTAACTTCAAAATGCCACAAGGCAGCAACAAGACGGAAATTTCGAAGATGATGTCGTTTATAGTATGGTAAGTCTACAACTTTTACTTTGATTTGGATACCAGAAACCTTTACGAGAATGGTTATTTACAAATAGTTGTAGTGTTTGTAGCAAATAAATGATTTAGTTCTAAAAGAAGTAAAAGTAAAACTACATCGGGGTTGGAACTAGTAGGTTGTCCTTTAAACCAGTAAAAACACCTGACATATCTTCTTGTTCAAGCCATAGATCTAGAACTGTTTTGTGTAAGTTTATATTTTTACTCATCATTCTATATTTACTCTGGCAGTTTTATACCTAATAACTATTTGTGTCAAACGTTTTGTGTATAACAACTTATTTAGTTAACATCGTTGTTATAAATTAGTTCTTTTATCGCACGCTTTTTACCGTCAAAAGCCAAGTGCCGACACAGCTCGTTTATAATCTTAATTAGTTCCTTAAACCTCCCCCCACTCAAACCTAAGTGACTTACCCTCCCCCCACAAGGGGAACCCTGTACTAAATTAAACAAATGATATGTAGTCGTCTCTTGATATGCTTGATATACAAAGAGAGTGTTGATTTTGCTTTTCGCTTTTCCCGTAATATCTAACCTGCCTACTTTAGATAACAGGTAAAGTTTTCTTTTGCGAATTCCTTACAGCTTAATGTATACACCGAATGCCCCGGCAACAAGGCCAACGCAACAAGAGCGTAACAGTAGTGTGGCTGTAATACGAGTCTGCTCTAGCGAGGCAGTTAAAAGTTTTCACTGTCATGACAGAATCATAGTTCTAGCAACGATAGCAGTAGTAATGTTGAGACAATGACAATGGTAGTTAACAATGTTTTGTGAGCATTGACGTTGACAGTGTAACAACTTTATAAAGTAATAGCCCATTTCCGAATTACGCTCCACTGCTCACACACAAAAGCTTCAAGTCGAGGCTAGGTGCTCACGTTTCGTACATTTGTTGTATTTTGAGCACTTGGCCTCGACTCGATGCTTTTGTTTGTCGGCAGTGGAGCGTAATTCGGAAATAGGCTATTGTCACTGTTATGTTGCTATGGAGCTGTTCCAATATAGCTTTCAGCTTTAGGTCGTTGCTGTTATAGTGCCATACAAATAGGGGTATCGCCTATACGGGATTTGTCTATAGTATGCGATGAGCTAGACGTGATTACTGAAGCTTCTTCTTCTTATTTTCCTTCAAATCCAAAAGGGAGTTTCTCAAAGTAATTTAATATAAATTTATATATTTGAAACATATATTCCACTTTCTATCATGTCAGCTGCATTAGTCTTCGTAATCTGAACTTTTTAGTCACTGATCGCCAAATAAGCGTTTAATACATTTTTACGTTTTTGTAGGTGGGATCAAGCAAGTAGTGGATCGCCATGCATGGATACTGCATTGTCCCTTTTCACCTTGAGAGTATTAAGCGACTTTATCTGTTTGTTTTCCTTCTTATGCACTTAATTCCAGTTGTCTCCAGTGCTATAAACAGAAAACAATTGCATCAAAGGCAAGCATTCGATGTAGGGAACACTTCAATCAAAAATTTTACAACAAGCAATAAGGAGTCTAGACTCCAATTCCTTAGGAAATACAAGAATGCTATTGCAGCTACTGAACAAAATGAGATGTTACGTCTTACTCTTTCGATTACAAAAAAGGAGCACAATCAAAAAGCACGTTCACTTATCAAACGTCTGGTAAACTATGGTGGAAGAGTTTCGAAGAGAAGTCAGCTTAACCACAAAGAACCTGCAAAAAGTACAACTAATTATTACACCGGTTCTGTTGAAAACCACCGTCAAGTCAGCAATCAAAGGCAGTTACATAAAATTGAATTACGGTCTTCAGAAACAGCAGTTAGAGATACTAAATTGCACAACGAAGCTGCAAATAGTTCTCATGTTAAAGAATCAATAGCTGACTACCCGTTAATTTCTTACCAGGAAACGAACAACGACTCAAACCTAGTTCGTATCGAATATGTGACCGATAAAGAAGAAAATGCCAAACAAGACAAGCACGATTCAGTGAAAGAAAGGGACAATGTTGAAAAGGACACAGCTCAAGCCCAAAATGTAACACATGTTGGTGACGTTGGAACCAGTCTAGAAGATTTGATTCGAGCTTCAAACGACAGCGAGAATATTAGAAATATAGTTCGTGCTTTTATGAAAGACAAATTGCTTTACAAAAACGACGGTGAGTATTCTCTAACAGGCTCGAACGAAAGCAAAATTAGGGAATCTGCTAATGGAAGCAAGGTAGGTAGTTTGAGTGGTGGAACAAGTGTTAACGACGGCATCAATCAAAACGAAAATGGTGAAACGAATTCCAACCAGACAACTAAAGCTCCTTTTGAGACCCTTAACAAATCTGGAAAACTAATGAAAGCTGTTTTGCTGTTACAACACTCGAACCATTCTGCAAACCGTTATCAGGATAAAACAGATGAAATAAGCCTCATCCATACCGGACAAGCTGGAGACAAACGGGAAGAAAAAAAAGGAAAGAGTGGTGGGACGCTCGAGCTCTCGGTAGCCCCTCCTACACGTACTCTTGAGTACGAGAACACAGACCACAAAGGATCCAAGCAATTAAGCTCTCATCAAGTGCTGTTGGAATACTTTAGGAAAGAACATGACTTGCGTCAAAACGGTAGACACCAATCTGCGAAGCCACAACACGAACAAGGAATACTAGATGATAATAACCAGTCGACATTGTCACAAGGCTTTACAAGAAACTTAACACTTCAAACAAAAAACTTAAACAAAAACAAATTAAATACTGAGCCTGATTTCAATTCAGCAGTAGTTGCGAACAATGCATTTTCGTATGCAACGAAAGAGGAATTGCCAAGTATTTTAGTCAAAGTTACAAAAACTAACACAGGTTTAACTGCTGAGAGAGGAAGTTTTCTTCCAGTGTTAGCAGCAGAACTACGAAACAATACAAATGCTACAGAGAACTCGAAGTTTCCATATGGGATGCCTGCCACATTTTCCGGCAACACAAATAACGAAATCGAAAAGGAGGGTACAAATGCTACTTTTCTTGACTTTAATGAGACATTGATAAAAATAAACAACAATAATTACAAAAGCTTGAATAAGATTTTAGAAAATAATGTACAACAAGCTAATGCTTCTACGAACGAGTTTCACACGATAACAGGGCAAGAGGTAGGAAATTTGTCCAATCCCCTCAATACTATTAACAGTATACAAGAAACATTGCAACAAACAAACTTTGCTTTTCCAGCTTTTAACAATTCTTTGCCATTTCCTTTTTATTACAAAACACAAGAAGACAAAAAGCCTATGCAAGAAGAGAATGCCGAGGCGAGAAACACAAGGAAGCCATTCCAAGCTGCTTCTTCGAGGTACACTTACAATAACAGACTCGGAAAACTTCAGCAGTTAGAGAAAAATATTTCAGTGAATTTTCTTGACACTTGGATATATCATTATCGGTCACTAGACAGTTTAGGTCTAACACCCTTCATGTTAAAGTCTGGAATCTCTCATCACGGCTCAACTAGACGCCTGCGAAGGGTGATAGAAAAGGCTTTATCAGGTAAAGATGTTAATTTGCTGATTGTTGGTGGGTCGATCTCTGCCGGAGGCGGAATCTGGAAAGACCGAGGCAACATCGACGGGATATACGACCGAGCACTCATTGACTGGTGGAAAAGGATTGTCTTTCCTCTGACTAATTCCATGCTATTGGTGAACGAGGTTACAATCGGAGGCACTGACTCAGAGTATTTTTCGTATTGCGTTAAGAATTACATCAAGACGAAGCCGGACGTTGTTCTTTGGGAGCTGGCGGCCAACGATTATAAGAGATATACAGATAGAAACTTTGATTCAGCCACACCACTTGAGAGGCTAACCAGACTGCTTCTTTCCCTCCCATCCCATCCCGCTTTGGTTTTTGTCAATTTTTTTCGAGGAGATTATTACGGGACTACTGTTGGACAAGAATGTCCTGATTCAGAAGACGAGGGGGAGCAGAATATTTCAGTGTATTATAATATCACTTCTTTGAGCTGGAGAAGTATGATTTGTTCAGATATAGGCACAAGAAGAGGGAGTGTCCCGCTTACCTTAGCAACTCTCTTCAGTAGCGATGGCTATCACCCCAGCCTCCTTGGGCATGCGCAGATGGCATTTCTTTTGATAACATACATAAAAAATGTGATACAGGATGTAATATCGAAGGAAAAAGGTTCTTTATTCTCTGTCTCAGCCTCTTCAAAATCCAACCTTGACAAGAAGTCTTCAGATATTCCAGAGCCTTTGTACACTGACCAAGCAAGCTCTGATCCAAGCTGTTGGACTCTTTTAACACCAAACTATAACTCTCCCATAGGCAACACGCTGGACAGTTTGACATTTACCAAGGCGGAACACTTTGAGTTTGTAAACATTACCTATTGGCCCGTTCGGTTGGATCGTTTAAGATGCCTGCGGGCCCAACAGCCCGGAGCTGTGGTAAAACTACAGTTTTTCGTTCCTTCGCCGAGTGAACATAACAAATTTTCGGGATTTGATGATGTTTCTTTAGGAGGGCGTGAAATTGCGATCACAACGCACAACAGCTTTGGAGGTAGTGCAGAGATCTTGTTCGATCAGAACTACGGGGAAAGGCTTGTTGTAGTAGAGCCAAAGCCTGGCCAACGAAGAACTCAAGTGAGCGTAGTAAAGAAGCACGCGAAATCAGGAATGCATACTCTGACCATTAGGGCGATAGAGAAGGGGTTTTGTTTGTCGGCTGTGATGGTGCAATAATATTGGTGTTTTCAAGAAAAAAGGTTTGGACGTCATCTTAGTGTCAGTTTGTGTTAACAAAACTGTGATATGAGACAACGCTGTGAAGGCGATATTCACATTATGAGAGAAACAACGGCAACTATTCCACATTGCAACCGCAGGGCACTGACTGCCAATTAGAACTAACCCCTTTATAAGATACTAGTTCTATAAGTGTTTTTTATTTGTATCAGTGGAATAGAATAAAACAAAATTTATAAAAATCCGTTGATTTATTGCGTTTAAAGCCTTGTAATTGTCACTCGTAGTCGGGCATTTTCGAAAACGAGGTTCTTTTCTTCGAATACGGCCACCGTCTACACGTAGTTGGCGATTTCGGGCACCAAAAACGGAAGTTTTCAAATACGCTCTCCAGGGTGGAGATTTTGAATACGGAGATTTAATTAACGTATTCGTGTAGATGACGTGCGAAAACGGAGGTTTTCAAATACGATGATGACATGCTTAGGTTCTAGGCTCGCTCTTCCGCACATTTTCTCCCTGATCAAATATGGTGACAGACGGATCATTCTTGTTGCTTCGGTATTCGTCTTGACTTCTAACATTTTAACGTTCGTAAAAACATAGCCCTGTTATAAATAAATCTTCAACGTTATTACTTCAGAAGGCGGCGAGATCTTTTGAGGCTTTTGCCATGGGTAAGAATAAACTAAGGGATAAAAATCGATCGGGTGAACAACACGGTATGAAAGTAAATAAAGACGGCGCAAAAACTTGACTAACGGGGGCTTAGTTGTTTCCTGGTTAGTAATGCGCGCGCTGAGTAAGAGCGCGAATGCTCAGTGAGTGAAGTCTAGCATTTTTGAATAGTACTTGCGTATACGTGTGGACGGTCAAATACAATTCGAAAACGCGACGTGTAGATGCCGATTTTTTTAAATACGCAGTAAAAAATCTCCGTTTTTGAAAGTACCCGGCTACCTGTGGACGTGGCCTAAAAAAGCGTTAAGGTAGTTTACGACTGCGTTTTTTGCTATCTTACAGGGAATTGGGCCGACCGGAGTGACTGATGTCATTCCCGGAGTTGTTCGATATTTATTGGAAAATTTCTCAAGCGTCTTTTAGCTGAAGTCGTGTCTTACTTAGGCTAAAATCAAAACAAAATATCAAATTAATGTTATCCAGTGAATCAGAAACAATCAGAATTCAATTTGAGGTGATTGTACCACAACATTTGGCAACAATGACCACTTAGAGCCTTTTAACATGTACCGCTAATAGGGAAACCCTTTATGATATGGATATTTCTTTACTACAAACGCTTGGCTAGTTTGATGTCATATGACGTCAAAAAACAGCCATTTTGGATTTTATTCATCTAAGATTTTTCATAACATCAAAAAATAAGTGAAAAACTGTTGGAATGAACTTCAATAAGTAAAAAGTACAGTTTCACAGAATAAAGACAGAAAATCTAAATTAGGAAAATATTTCACTGACACACCACTCAGAAACTGGTTGCCTTGGAAACACATAGCTTAGAAAACGAAACTTTAAACATAAATTGTTTCTTAAGAAATTTTGGGAAAAGTCACAAAATTTTGGATTTCTACTTTTAACGGTTCGTTTTATAGAGAGGTTTGAATTTCATTCCTAGCCTGCGCAGCTGGCAGTCTTGTGAAAAGGCGCAAAATTCGATTTCTGGCGCAAAGTTTGGCTTCTAGTGCCATATTGGGCGAGCTCAAACTCCGACCCAGTCCTTTCTAATAATAATAATAATAATAATAATAATAATAATTGGTAACAGCCAATGAAAACAAATGGCCGAATAAAGCACAAACAAACTGATTCCTAGCTAACGAGCATCCTATAGCGCTGTTGCGTTGTTAATAAAACCAAAAATCTACTTAACTTCAGTTTGTTATATGTCGTGTCAGGAGCCCATCACTAGGAGTGAACAACGTTCTCTTTTTGGTTGAGATATCGTTTTCACAGACCGAGTTATTTTTAGTTTTGAATTTCCCGCGAAAAA
>JAOBYE010729086.1:0-10075 GCA_025403585.1 Parazoanthus swiftii | reverse complement strand
CATTGTAAAGCCTTAGCATATTTCAGTCTTTACGACTGCAAGTTTTTAAGCTTAATAAACCATCTATCTATCTATCTCTACACATTTTTTATCCCATTCTGTAGATTACAACTTCTCAACAAGTTTTCTTTTTTTTATTATTTATCTAAGTGGACTAATACTTAATTTAAAAAAATGTTTTTGTAGAAAAAGTCAGATTATCATGTTTTACTGGGGGGAATTATATATTTTTATGCCCTATGGTTGCTGTTCTTTAGGATGCACCTTGACTAATGTTGTCAACTACTCTTAATTATTTAAGGCAATGGAGGCAACTGGAGCACTCGCTCTCTACAAAAGCTCCTTGGTGCGAAATGGATTAAGATATATACCTTATATAGGAGATGGGGACAGCAAGTCCTACAGCACTGTAGAAAAAGCAAGGCCTTATGGGCCATCGGTTTTTATCCCAAAGGAGGAATGCATTGCCCATATCACCAAACGTATGCCAGGTGAACGGACTAGGCGCGCAAGGCACGCCGGACTGATTTTGGCATAGGGCACCATCCCACAACTACTTGCGCGCGCGGTTGCTTTTCCAAAGTGGCGTCCAAATTCCAGAATCACGACTCGTGTGATTTTTTGCCTGAATTGCTTTCTGGGATGGTGCCATAGGCCAAATCGTGGCGGCGCGCTGTGATTGGCTTACTGAAGTCACATGACAAACTGCCGATCGTCTGGTGAGAACAAATCTGCGAAAACTTGTTGCAGATTATAAAGGTAAACAAGTTACATGTACATAAATATTATGGAGGTGCCACAGACCCCTTGCACTGACATGTTATCAAAATAAGGAATTGGAAAAAGCAGAATGCATACCAGGCTGTCAAGCCCCCCCCCCTTCCTCCAATAACTCTGGTTCTGATTCTCCGTTCTGAAGTTCTGAATAAGCTGTCACTGGGAAATGTGTGCCTAAGACAATTACACTGAAAGCTTTCACTTTTGTTTTCAGGGAAAAGCTGAGTGATGGAAAAAGTTTGTCAGGGCCTGGTAGGCTCACCAACAACAGAATTATCGCCATCCAGAACTTTTGCGGACATACAATACGTGCAAACAAAGGGGATGCAAAGACCATGGCTTCTTCCACTAAAGCAATTCTAAAGCACTACAGTCAAGATGCACAACATGATGACTGCCCAAAAGGGCCAACATCCTGGTGTACATACCAGAAAGATATTGCAAAGAAACAAAGCACTTACAAACCGACTAAAAACCCTTTTACACCAGCAATGATTTCTGTGATGCAGCCTGTGTTTGACCTCCTAGGAGATGAACGGTTGATCAGTGGTTGTGAAAACACACACAAAACAGCAATGAATCGCTCCACCATGTTATATGGGGCTTAGCCTCAAAAGAGCAGTACAACTCCTACAGTGAGGTGGATATTGCTATAAGTCTGGGAGTTATGCAATTCAACAAAGGTTTTGCAAGAACCTATGAAACTGTTCTAGAAGGGTTTGACTTGTCTGTGAGTGATGGAATGAAGGAAACGTGGGAAAAGATTGATGATGAGCGAGTAAGACAGAGTAACTACAAGACGAGAGGCAGTGTTAGACTTAAGCGAAAAAAGAAAAGATCAAAAAAATGAAGCACTGGATGCCTTTCTTCACCAAGAGGGTGTCCAATACCAGTCACATGGTTTTCATGGAGAAAAATCAACATGCAAGAGAAAGGGTAAGGCAGCCGTGATCTGGAAAGTCCAAACCATCATCTAGCAAGAGAAACCAGAGAAAGAGTGACTCCCAGCCTCCACCTAGCAGGAGAAACCAGAGATAGAGTGACTCCCAGCCTCCACCTAGCAGGAGAAACCAGAGAAAGAGTGACTCTCAGCCATCATTTAGCAGGAAAAACCAGAGAAAGAGTAACTCGCGACCACCATCTCTTGCAAGAAACAGTGAGGCAACAACTGGTAAAACTGCTAGTTCCCAGCTGCAAAGATTCCGAAAGAGAAAGCATGTGATTAACCCACAAATACACAACAAGACATAAGATAAAACTTGAGAAACATAATATTTTCAGGGAAAACTGTTTTCTGTTTGTCCTTAAAATGAAAGTGGACAAGGCCTTGATATAAGTTTCAGTTGAAGTGAAAGACACAATTACAAAAGATGTTCCTGTTTTGCTTTCCTAATACAACTTCCCTGCAAACAGTGTTAGAAGTTAGGCAGTGGATATGAGGGAAAGAAATATTACATGTAGAGCTCAGCTCAGACATCAGTAAGAAAATTGGGCAGGGTGCAGATAAAGCCAAGGGTAGGAAGTAGAAGATAAGGAAAAATGGGATACATCAAAATATTTTGTTCTTTAGAAAATATACAAGTTACTCTGAATTTTTTTTATCCAAGCTCTGATAAGATAGTGTTGCTTTGGAAATCCTAAATGTTCCCAGGGAAACATGCCACTGAACCCATTCCAGCCCAGCTTTCCTTTGGCACCCACGGTATTTATTTAATATGTTGTTACCTATGTCCATATGAAATGATAAATATCTGAGAAATCTAAATTATTTTCTCTCTACACAATATTCTTGTGAGTGTGGGGATCGCTTGAAGGTGTTGGGGGGGAGTCACAACATTCTCAATTTTAGTTAGGGCTTGAAGTTGTCCCTTTCCCTCAAGAAGAATGCTATAAAAAAATTGTAAATAAAAGTGTTCATATATACGTTCTAGAATAAAATTAGAAATGAATCTTCATGTCTTTGGTTCCTGTTTTGGCTCACTGATATGCCCTTTATGTACAAAAAGCATTTGCGTGGTTTTTCAGAAGGGGGAAGCAAAACAATTAATGAAATATTGTCCCAGATCAGTTATGTACTTCTTTTTTCAACAAATCACGATAGCTTGCCCAACCTCTAAATAATTGCTTCTAAAATAATCAAAAATCAGTTCTAAAAGAATGAGTTTATTATAATACGAACTTTAAAATATTAAATTATATTGCAACTGAACAGGGTGAATGTAGGGCCGTTTCCCTCGCTCCGTCTGAACTTTGCTTTTCATTCACAATGAGGGCATTTCCATTGCAGTGCAGAATTCAGCCATTGTTACTTTGTATGCATCCTGTGAATAATTGAGAAAGACGACTTTCAAAATTGACGTCAAATCTTATACTACTGAAAAAAGAAATTGAGTCAGACAAAATAAATTATTTCATTTGAAACTGATAATGGCCATTACATACCTCCCTTATTTCGCCAACAATGTTGCCAGGCACCAAACTTCTAATGTACTCTAGTACGGCAGGCGGAAATCCATAGTGGCAATCTGGTGGTCCAATTTCCAGTTTCTAGTTTTGGGACATTTTAAAAAATTTATCAGTGCAGAAGTTAAGTGTTATAACACTGAAAATTTTACGGCGGAAAATCCTTATAACTTTTTTACTTATCACACTTACAGGCGCCCGCTTACAGGCGGCGGGCGCTGCCTCCGTGTACGTGACCCGCTTACAAATGAATTGTGCTTTTGTTGAATAAATTAAAGGTATCGTGATCACTGGCGCAACTCACTCACCAGATATAAAAGTTTCCTTTTTTGAGTACAACTGACGTGTAACGTGAACGGTAGTGACTGTTTTCCGAGTCATGTATGTTATTATTACATCTTACCATGAGAGCATAACTCCATCCACAATAATGGACATATCGTATCCGTCGCGGGGGCTTCTCTTGTCTCAGGCGGATGGCAGTACTCCGTTGAAGGCCCTCGACGAACTGTTCCCAGTCGTAACTGTATCACATAAACGGTAATTATTGCCGGAAAAGGAAAATCAAGCTTGAATCCTCTCAAGTTAATGTTGGTCAACCAATAAACTGATAAATCAAACATACCCACAACTAGCAATTTCCCTCAGCAGCGCTTCGCGCGCCGCACCAACAGTTAGCTGAACATTTGCTTGCACTGTTCTTCCTTCTCGTCCCTTCCCGCGTCCTCTTCTCCTTTTTCTCCTTCGATTTCCGCTTTGATCCATTTTACGTTAAATCCAAAGTTGACAAATTTATGTTTAGCTTGTAAAACTGTTTGCACCCGGTATGCCGCGAAATCTTCTCCTTTCACTGCCGCGAGAGCAGTTTGCTATCTATTTTTAAACTTTGCCTGGACTCTGTTTGCAAGAGTTGACAGATGATGAAAAGATACCGGTTTCATATTGCTGATTAACTGTGAATTCTTGACACCTAAAAGCAAACACAGAAAGGAACATACGAAAACAAAACTCGCTTTTTTGTCAAAAGATTTTTGAGCGTTTTTAGCAATTCTCCACGGATATTCTATCGATTTCGTCAAAATTTGGACAGCCGCTTGACGATACTCTCAACCCCAATAACGTGCCTCCGAATTTTTTATTCTTTTTGGTTTGGAAGTTATTATCAAGTTACTGTTAAGAGTAGCTATAAATTGGAAGGTGCAACTTCAACAATCTGTAGAAAAAAAAACAGAAAGCTTAAAAAGAAATCGGTGACACGTTTATGGCATTCAACATGTGCAGAATCGAATGCACGACAAATTAGACGTGTAATTGAAGGTGCGTGAAAATAAACATGAGAGAAAAAACATGTCGTTTTGGATAAAAAGAGCTCTAATTCAAATTCTAACCAAATCTTGTTTTAAAAAATAGCAGATTCAGAATCTACATTTATTAACCTTTCAGAAAATGTGTACTTTAATGGAGATTGGCCAAATATCTTGCGAGCTACGCTCAGTTGAAGACAGACACCTCTGTTTTGTCCTGTGTATCCTTAAAACGAAAAAAAGCCCCCCAAAAGCATCACGGCATCAAGAACCTAGCCGGCGGTTAGAAGAACGGCCGACACCCCGGGAGAGACGAGTGCCGAAAGATACGAATTTCAGGTGTTGAATACAGTGGCATTCTAACAGGCCGTCCAAGAATGTTTTACCATTGTTTTCCACCTCATCTCACGTTCTTAGCCGGCCCAAACTTAATTAATTAGACATTTGAAGTTTTCTTAACAAACTTCTACACCGCATTTTAGGAAGTGCGTCACTCAAACCGCACTTCGCGACAAAATGTTATCTCTTCCCGTATGTTACTTGTTCCTTTGTATTTCATCGCTATTTTAAGATAACTATTTTTCTTATATATAGGCTAAAATATCTTGTAAAATTTGTATATTTTAAGTTCAGCACAGGCTTGGAAAAAGGTTGTTAACCGAAACCGGTCGCCAATAAAGTGCATTTTTACTCAGGTATTGCCGCTGCACACAGTCTATTTGTACATTTTACTGTACTCTCGTTATAAATAATGCATTCTATTTTCCAACTTCGCAGTTGCGGAGTTTCGAATTTTTTTCTAAAGTCTGGATTCCGCATGTGGAAACGGAATTCTCTTGTTGGATTGCATGCCATTGTGAAAAATATACATTCGTTCGTTCAACAACCGCATGCTATTATGTTAAATGCCAATTCTGTAGTGTTTTTGTACTGTGATCTTCCCCTTCGTATTTTGTTCTGCTCCTCCGTATTCTGTTGTGAAGAAGTGACCCACTGAATTTTTATCGTAATGTTCTTTTGTAGGTTTTTCATGTATTCCATTGTCAACAGGGCTGGAGATACATCAACTCTCGTCGTATTTCCCTTCTTGAAGAAATAATGGGCCTTATAACCGGAAAGGATGGCGCTAGCAGGAAGTGGAAGATCAATCAAAGCAACATCAACTCCTATTGTTTGCCTACTAGGTGTGCATCAAGTTACGAAACATGTTAGACGTTTCGTACCGGCCTGTGTTGTCCGTTTGAAATTCCTCTCGCCATATCACACACGTTTCAAGGTATCTCCAAAACGCAACTCGAAACCTCCAAACCAGACATGCAAGAAAAGAAGCTAAATGGGAATAGTGACAGCAGTAGCACTTCAGCAGAGTCAGCTGGTGTGGAAGATAAGGCTCACCTTGTTTCATCCTTGACAAAACGTCGTGCGATTTGGAGGTTTTAATCTAAGCAGGACTGCAAATTTGAAAACTGCCCAAACAAAACGGAAATCAGCTGATGTACAATCATATTTGGAAAAGAAGTTGGAGGAGTTGTAAGCGTTTGGTATGGGAAGAAGGCAAAGACCTTACCATCTTGTCCTCCAGGGCAGAGGGAAAGAAGATATTGTCGCAAACGAAAGATTGTTTAGGCATTGGCCAGTCATAGCCACGACTGTTTAAGCATTGGCCTATCAAAGAACACCTGGAAGAGTCGCCTTTAGTTTTCGAGGTTTATATATTCCTTACTTATTGAATTGTTTTATTCGCAACGTTTGGATAGGTAAGTGGGCAGCAACGGGAGCCAACACAATACATTTTGTTTCACATTTGGCACCATTTACGAAAATGTTTCACAAAACATTTTCCGGCATCTTCTATTATAAAGTAGTTTCCGGTTATCTTGAATCCGGTAACATTTACTCACTCGTTATTTGGAACATCAACGTGTTTCCTTTGTTTATCAGTAAATCTCTAATTCTCACTATTTCGATCATTTTATCGTTTCCCTCACAAAATTGAGTTCAAGGGAGACTACTGTAGTTGTAACTTTTATTTATTTGTCATCATTTTTAAATTTGAGTCCGTGGCGAGAGGACATCACGTGTACAAGTATGGAAACCAGTTGTTGGGGAGAAATTACCTTGCAAGCATGACACAAGAGAAGAGGCAAGTCCAATGGAATAGAATAGATTTTTAGAAAAATAGGTTTTAAATTAGTCAGGAGAACTTAATGATCTATCTATGACAGATCGTCGACACGAAATCATTTATTATTGTTGTTATAAATATTATTTTAAATGTTATTATAGTCATTACTAATAACTCTTGGATAATCATCGTGTCTATACTGGGGGTAGTTTAGACCTGATGATCCAAGAGATCAAAAACGTTTGTCATTTGCATACTTTTATATGTACTTTACCTTTAGCTATCCTTCCTTTTCAATCGTTGACTTGGTGTGGCAATGTATTTACTTAAATCATAACGATATTCCTTGAAAATATTTCATTCAAGGGGGAAGGTATCCCTAAATGGAGGGAGGGGTATGCCTTGTAAAGTAAAATGAGTCAGATGTTTGCTGTAAAAGCTTGTCAATGAGAATGGTCAAATAACTTCACCTCTGGTAGATATTCTCAGTCAATATTTCTGGCCCCCCTCCTCGGCTTAACAGCTGCGAAACAGTATCAAAGAAAATCTGTCCTTTGAAAAAGATACTTTAAGTTTTCGTTGGTTGAATGGCGAACTCTTCGAGTGCAGATTTGTTGAAATTCGTCGAAAAAACCGCCTCCGGCTGTAAAGGTAATCAACCACCAGTCAAAGACAAAGAAAAAGAGCATGCAACCGCATGATGACGAGGTTTCAGACGCAAACAAGAAACAAAGAAATGTAGAGAAATGTTGTAATTGAAACAGATTTGGAGATCAACTTGGAGTCACTTCAAATCTAGCGGAAAATCTACGCTCATTTAAAAGTTTACTGGGGTATAAACTTTTCCACGATGGTCATGTTTCGGAACTGAAGTATTGTTCCTTGCAGAATAAAAATTACTGCTTCTTTTGTTTCAAAGTTAAACCAACCGAAAGATACAAAACTGAAACTGGTCATACATTCTACGATGGTTTTCTTGTTCTCAAACTTACTGGTGAAGGTCAGGCGGAATTTTGTCCCTGTAAAGGAGGAAGCGATGGTTATTGTTGGCATGTTGCGGCTGCACTTTGTGACCTCCAGTCAGCTGTTAGCAATAATGCAATGACTACCTGCACCTCTGGAAAGTGTGAGTGGAAACCTCGTGGCATTGACAAACAAAATGCTGTTCCTTTGAAAAAAAACTGAGGATTGTTAAAGCTGAATATGGTAAACAAAACAAGGAATCGGTATAACTACACGAGTCTGAGCCACAACACTCATCTTTTGACCCGGAGACAGTAGCAGAAAAACTTAGAAATGGTTTTATGGAAGTTTACCCACAGTCTGTTGCACTGCAGTTTTTTCCAAGGGCAACAGATCAAATACCAGAAACTGAAATTTGTAAACATATTTCTGATGAAAAAAATATCGAATGTGTTGTCGAAATAAAATCAGTTACAGTTACTACTTTTAAAGAGTATGCAGACAAGTTTAAAGATGACAATAACATTCAAAGTGAAGATGATATAACAGAAAATACTGCTGAATCTTTTATGAACTTTCTTGAACTCTCTACAGAACAGTGTGACATGATACTTTCAAAAACTCAGATGCAAAGGCAATGCCAAATGTGGACAGAGCAGCAAAGTGGTCGCATTACAGCCTCAAATTTTTATAGAGTTTGTCACTTAAAAGAAAGCACTGACACAACTAACACTGTTAAACTTTTAATGAATTTTTGCCCAATGATAAATATCCCTGTACAGCTGGACTGGGGACACGAGAAAGAGATTTCTGCTGCAGAGCTATACTTCAGGAAAATGAACAAAAAAACACAAAGACATAAAAGATGAAGAGTGTTGGTCCTGACCGTATTTGTTACTGTAAGTGCCATGGAAAAAAACTACTGGAAAGCAAGAGTCTGTATTCAAAGAGAAATTTATTGCCTCATATTGCAGCATCAGACAAGGAGGAGAAATCAGAGGGTGGTTACAAATTAAAAAAAGAAACATCATGGTTCTGTCAACAACAAGGGCAAATGATAATTTTGAAGACTTGGTCATTTACACTAACAAGGGAATTCGTGCTGTTCCTGTTGAGTTTGACAATGAGCTTTCTTTGAAAATTGCTGCCAAGCTAAAGTCTTTTTATGTGAAGTTCATGGTGCCAGAACTACTGACTAGGAGGATCCAAATGGAAATATAATAGTACTGTACATACTTGCATACCTAAAAATTGTTGCACTTTGGTTGCGGCTGTTTCATTGTCACTAAAGCAAAGAATATGTTTGTTTCACTATAACTGGATGACCAATGGCCAGAATACAACCATTTTTATTAAGGTATATACCTATTTCAATTAATGTTGTTTCAAAAAGCCATATGTTTCTAGCCTGCAAAGCCTTCATGGGAGTGAGCAGAAGCATGCTTCACTGAGAAAAGTGTCCAGATAATGAGCTGACACAAAAAAGGCAGAACCACAATGCACTGCAGGTTTTAATATATGGTTTTCCAATGCAACATTTAATTGAAATTGGTAGTGAGGTATCACAGGACATTTTTTCTTCCCCCAAGTACAGGGTTAGCTTTTTATTTTAATTCATCTTGTAAGTGTCTTTTAGAAGGTTGCAGAGTGCTCCGCAAACAACAAGAATGTTGTCAGCTAGTGGTACAAGTGTCAATGGAAAACTTCCTTGAAAGATACTAAAGTCTTTTAACCGTTCAATAACTCTTTCTACACGTATACGGACTTGGACAATCTGTCGTGTACTTTGTGTTGCAGTTCTTGAAATTCCTATGGGCCGAAAACTACGCACCAAGCTCCCAGTGATCCTTGAAACCTTAGAGCCAAAGCAAATTGGCCAAGACCAACTACAAGCAAAGGGGGAACAGTATAGGAAGAACTATACACGAAACTACAACACACACCACCGCGTAGTATCGCTCCCAGTGCTTGAAGAACGAGACCGTGTCTACATACGTGATCAGGGAAAGTACGGTGAAGTCGAGCAAAGGCTCAGCTCTTCTCGATCCTACAAAGTAGTCACCAAGACAGGCTCTGCCATCAGGCGTTTCCCTCATACACACTGGAGAGAGAAGTGATCGTGCAGCTAAGAATGCCTCGGATGCCTTGGAGCCAACTGCCAGCTCAGGAGACCTTACTACAACGTCACACCGAGATTCTGCTAGCCCAACCGCTGTGCCTCCCACAACAAGCAATCCCCCTGTTCGCAGATCAGGCCGGCTGGTCAAAAAAAACCAGCAGCCAGACATGGTTTATTGTAAGTAGGACTCAGACACTGCTGGAGAGTTAAGTTTGCATTCATACCCTAAGCTTGTTTATTTCGGCTTAGGCTAGGTTCAGACGTCGTGCTTAAGTCGAGCCGAACTCAATGCAAGGGGAAAAAAAATACAAGTCCAATTAAGTT